>VXCM01001098.1:0-134866 GCA_014773175.1 Lucifuga dentata
AGGGTTAGATGGAGGCAGATGATTCGCTGTGGTGACCCCTGAAGGGAAAGCCGAAAGGAAAAGATGGGTACTTGCAAATTCTCAAAGTCACAATTTTTTTAATGCTTTCCCAGGAGGCCTTGAGGTGTTACACTGTGATGCCCTCATTGTATAGACGTTAAAAAATAAAGTACAAGAGTCAGCATTTAACAAGGGAAATGTGTGGGAAACAAAGAGACACATTACAGGTAAAATACTGCACATTTTAAAGAGTTATTTTGCTAACAATGTTTATCTTTGCCACAAAGTGGTTTAGGATCATCAAGCTGGGAACACAGATGACGTTAATGCACCTCTCAACTAATCAACACGTACTTGGATTGCAGTTCCAACAGATGTCAGTTTTGTTAAGTAATAGTCCCTCTGTGACTATTCTGCAGAATATTTTAGCTTATTTTAGTCACCTGAAAGAGACATAATGTAGCTGAAATTCTAATTCATTTAAAGCTTATTCACCCTTGGCTTTGTTGTTTTCGATGAATGAAATGGCTCAGGGTTCCAGCAATGGGGCCTCTATAACTTGGTATTTGACAGAAAATTTCACCTCTGCTTTGTTTGTGTGTACATGTATTCTATTTTTTTTTTAGTTAATATTTAAATATAAATCAATCCTTTACTGTCTTGCACTGGTGCCTATCAATAAAAACAGCATGTTTTATAGAAAAGTAACACTCTGAAATCAAATGTAATATTTCATACGTCCTGGAACTTTGTTTTGTTCAGCGCCTTACTCTTCATGGAGGTCAGAGGTCAGGCTATGAAGCAGAAACCCTGGAAATGGTAAGTGTTCAGTCTTGCTCAAGGACATTTCCACAGTGCTGTGATGCTAATATAATAACTGTTTTGAATCTGATGTAGTTGAGGGATTCTATCTATTGGCTATCCTGCCAGCTTAGTGTCAAGTTAATGTCAAGAAGCAGCAGCAGCGCATATTATATGAGAGGGAAGCTGTGCTAGCACACATCCAAGGGCATCTGTTATTACTACTCTATACATTTATATACATCATTTAAGCTGTTATCTTGAACTGTGTCGGCAAATATGTCATATTTGTATATGTGAGATATGAGGTGTCCTATATAGTAATCCCAAAACAGAGAGAATAATGCAGCTGAAACTGTTTGTGTATGTATGCATTACTTACTGGAATCTGTTGGTGCATCTGTTTCACAGATATGTGTTACTTGTGTGCTATGTGTAAAGGAAAACAATGCCAGAGATACCGCACTCTTACATTATTGTTTATCCAACAAAGCGGTTAATATTCATAAAGACCATTGTATAAACAGACTAACACACTGCCAGACGCGAGGTTAGGGCTGAGACTGTGTGCATTAACACCAGAGGTCAGAGGTCAAGAATTATGACCCCAAGCTCAGTATTTACAAAAATCCAGCTGAACACTGCTGATATGTGTATGATCCTCTGAAAATCATTTCATCAACTTTGATCTATCTTCAGTGGAAGAACAAATTCAGTTTTGAATGATTTTAATATGCCTCGCTGTTGCAAGTGTTGCCATTTTGGTTGCTGTTGTGTGATTCTAAGTTCACACCCACGGCTGACAGAGGTGGAGACAAAACCAGACAGAATCCCCACATTATCTGTGTGGGCAGAGAGCTACTACTTTGAAAATATTATAGCAGGTCAACCACAGTGGACAACTGAGCTTCTACTGCATATCATAATTAAATATAAACCACAGGAATCGTGACACAATGCAGTTTAGTTATTAATATGTTCAACAATGTAACTTTCTCCTGTTAGAGACACAAACAAGGCCAAAGTAGGAAGAAAGTGGCACCAACTGCACCAAATAAACTGCACTTTTAATTTTCTCATCATATTAACCTTTCCATTAATCACTGTGTGTCATGTCTGTGTATGTGTGATTGTGGGTGTGCGTGTGAGACTGTGTCATCCGTGAACACAGCAGCACCTCTCTAGATCATTAATCAACTCAAGGCGCGCCAGCCAGGGGCTTCCAAAATGTCAAGGGGGAGGCGAGAGTTTGCCGCGCTCCTCCATGCTCCTACTCTGGGGAGCAGCACATCACTCCCACTGTCCCCAGATGGTAGGAGAGAGAGTGGGAGGATAGCAGGAGGCGAGAGGAGGAGTATATGAGTGAGTGTGTGTTTTCTGGGAGGGGGTATATAGTGACGAAGAACCCAGGAGAGAAAGGATGGAGAAAATCCAGCAAGGATTTGATGGTGGCAGGATACAGGAATTGCCCAAGTTAAGCAAAGAAAACAAGCACAATTTTTTTTTCATCTTATTATGTCTTGATAAAATTTAATCTTCAAACAGCTTTTATAAACTGTTAACTGATAGAGAGACTAGAATAAGCTTAGCTCTGAGTTAACTTTGTGCTCTTGTTCTCTTATTTTGGTGCTACACAGCTTTTAAGCATTGGTACAGGTTGTATTGACATTGATTCAATGTCAAAATGTTTGCAGGGATGCGAGAGTGAAGGAGGAGAATAAGGACGTGAGGACATGGTGACAATAGGAAAGGAGTGAGGACAATGAAGTCAAGAGCAGAGAAGGGAAAGCTGGGTGGGCTAAATGGTTTTAATGCTTGAAAAGTCACTGAATGTAACAGAAGGCCAGCAGCCCTTATTTTTTAACACCATTTATTTTCCAGCAAGCTACTGAAAATCTGAAACTCACTGGTTAGAAACTGGGGCTAAGAAAAGCCATGGAAGATCATTTTGTAGGGATTAAATTCTGAAATTCCAAACAGCAATGAATTGATAGTGGCTCGCCCTTTTGATTTAAGGATGACGAGTCAATGGAGAGGTAACCTTTTGGCCACACTTTTACTTAACTGGAAGTGCAGCTGCTACTTTTAAGAGAGGGCTTACCACACTACCTCATGCTAAAATACCCTAGCAATGCCTCATTCAAGGCAAATGCTAAAAGATGCTGGTAACAGGCATTTATGAATAAGGGAACATGATGACACTATCTTCCCTTATCAACACATTTAATCTGGCACTGTGTTTCATGAATTACAAAAACAACTTGAGACTCCAGAGGGCTAATGACTAGCTAGTGAGGAAGTTGAGCATCTAACAAATTAAAGGAGCAAAACAGTCATTTTACATGTACGTCATTAAAATCAGCTCATAGAGACTAGAAATATGCTTGAGATAGGTAAGCCATAACAGCAAACTACTTTAAATGTTATTATTTTTTTGTCAAAGTTACTTAATATAACCGATCCAACATGGAGCTGCATGGAAGGCAATGTATGTATGTACATATTCTGCTAGGGAATACAGACCCAGAAGAAGACTGCTTTTACCAAGAAATTACAAATGACTATACCTTCTACATTTGGGCGTGTGTGCTAATAGTTGAAAAATTAAATTTTAAGTTGGATGTATCACCTGAACATTTGATTTTGAAACATTAGGAGATGTGGCAAAAAAATACGAAAACTAAAATACAGCTTTATGTTTTGGAAAATGGTTGGCAGGGATGAAACATGTATGCTGGTTGAATTTATTGGGCTCAAACATGCAAAATCAGCAGTTAGGTCCTTTAACCAAGAAAACCAGATGTTTTTCTCAGGTGCACAGAAACATCAGCACAAATCCAAGGGGTTAAAAGTATAATCAGGGAATTTTTTTGCACCTTCACATTGATGTAGTCTTCAGCTGTACAACAAAAAGAAGAAAAGCAAATAAAATAGAAGCTTAATGTCAAATATCAGATGTCCCATGAAAATTAGCTAATATAAATCAGTTTTGGATGACTGATATATAATTGATATGCAACTTTTAGATGAACTTTTAGTGTTTTGACACACAGAGAGAAGTGAGTGAGCAAGACCCAGAGAGAGAGAGAGAGAGAGAGAGAGAGAGAGAGAGGGGAAGGGAGGATTCTAGAAATCAGAGGAGATTTCGGTGGAATAGAGATGTTTTAGGTACACCGTGCTCCTGTTAGGAGCACTAGAGACGCCGCACAGAGAAAGCTGAGCTGGCTGACAGCTAGCCTGAGGTACGGCATAAATAAGGGATGGTTAAGCCAAGCAATGCACAGCTCGCCTCTTGTGAAACAACTGGGAGGAGTTTAATAAGGCTGCAGTTGTGAGTTTCTTTATGTGTGTGTGGAGAGCAAGTGGGATTTGGGTACACAGGGCATAAACAAATGAAGAAAGAGCACTGGTGCTTAGATGTTGCATCCCTCCCTCCAGGATACTGTTTGCTACTCAAGCATATACAAATATGCACACATACAGTATAAAAAGTGAGCTAGTGCACCAATATGTGTGCAGACACAGACGGATAACGTCTCTCCATCACACTATTACAGAAGACATGCAAACTCAGCTCATTTGTCAGTCTCTCTCTCTCTCTGCCCATCCTTTGCACCACAGTCACCCATTATCTTGGCGTGCCCTTGTTTGAGTGTGAAACATTTTCATCTGCTATGACTCATTACTTTGAGAGTATACCAGCTGCCCAATGCCCAAGTGTGTGATCATGGCATAAAGTGTATGCAGGCAAGCAATGGCTGGCTGGGAAGCCTTGGCAATTGACTAATTAAGCTTCTAACAGAGAAAATGCAGCACGCATTGGGCAACGGGCTTAAACAGCAGATGGCCTGTGAGCACAATTGTCATAATATAGGCTTTGCTTTCTGTCAATAGTAGACGCACCCTGTAATTTTTGGACATTGTTTGGTGATAAAAAGAGCTTTGAACAAGACAGTGGTGTTCATTTGAATTATGGGACAGATGGGAAGTGAAGGAAGGAGGCTTCACTCTCCCTCTGCAATTAACATTGAGTTGCCCTCAAAGGAGACTCCCTATTGGATGACTAACAGCAGATTTCTGTCGTTGCTGTGGGCAGCCGCCAGGTGTGGGTGGAATAAAAAAATAATAATAAAGGGGGTAATTCATTAAAAGAAAATATGCTAAATACACAGCATCACACTAAATAAGCAGCATGATAACTGAAGTTCATTCATGAAGCTTCCCTTACGGTAATTAGCTCACAAGAGCCCCAGTAATGAAATGTTGTTGCAAGGGGTGACGCAAGTAAAAGCCAATGAAGATCAGAGTGTTCATGGGCTACTTCATATTTAAGTCCCACGCTTTATGCTGCTTCCTCTAGTTTCAAAGCAAAATGGGCATGTTAAATCGGCAATGGGGGGGTTTTCAGGAATGGTTCTATTAAAGGTCATGTTGATCTTTGCATTGGCCACTCATGTTGCAACCCCCCCTTTTTAAATTTTTTTTTAGAATTCCAAATTCCCTGAAGAGAAAAAAGTAATTGGCAAAGGAAAGTTAAATTCTCTGACACTAAACTAAAGAGAGATTAAAATTTGCAGACTACCAGGAGTCCAGATGCATGAGATGTTGATGGAGTGCTGCGTAATGAGAGAGAGAGAGAGAGAGAGAGAGAGAGAGAAGAAGAAGAACTCAGAGGTTGACACTAAAGGAAAAGGCAAAGTGCCACTAGAATGTGTGCAAGATCACATCAAAACTTGCCATTTAAATGAACTGACTGATCAGCTGAAAATCAAATGTATTGATCACTAACACCTCTGAAGCAAATACAAAAACATCACTC
Source organism: Lucifuga dentata (assembly GCA_014773175.1). Lineage (NCBI taxonomy): Eukaryota > Metazoa > Chordata > Actinopteri > Ophidiiformes > Bythitidae > Lucifuga > Lucifuga dentata. The sequence goes on from VXCM01001098.1 coordinate 5,621, forward strand.
AGACTTTATACCTATGAAATTTATGGTCAGACTGAAACAGGTCTAAAGTTTTGTGTGACGTGTGCTTAATGAATACCTGACCCGACACGCAAATGAGAAAATACCTTTGAAAGGCCTTTTTCAAGGCAAACATTAAAGATGCCAGTAACAGGAATTTATTACAAGGCAAGGTGGTCGAGTGATGCTGTGTTTTATGAATTACCTCCAAAGTGTTTTTAAAAAGTCTTTCCTAAACTCACCAAAGCTATTTTGAATTCTCAAACACTTCAAATGCCTGACAGTTCTCATCCTGTGTGATTTGTACATCTATCAGTATTCTGAGCTTATATTATTTCATGTCCGCCATCTGACCATTCATGCTGTTCAGCCACAGCCAAATACAAAACAGCTTTGATTTTGTTCTCCTTTTCAGTGATGCAGAAGAGAAAGAGGCGTGCAGAACTCTCAACTTCATTCTTGACTAATTAGTCGGCAAATATCTTTTGTAGCTCACCTGAATGTGTATTTGGATAAATTGCACACAACAACTCAGACAAAAGAGGCTACTGACTGAAAGAGTTCAAATTGATTTTCCAAATAAAGTCAATCTTTAGGAGCAGTTGTTCACATTGAGGTGTTTTAGAGTTGATCTGAGTGCAAATAGAACATTGTCTTCCCTCATAAGAACTTCTGCTCTATCTGTACTTGTACTGAACTTAAATTTCCATTCATCCATCTCTTTTCTAAACCCACTTATCCTGTCCAGGGTCATGAGGGGACAGAGACTCGAGCTTCAATATCTGTTTTCAAAAATACATCTCGCCTAAGTGCAGATAAGTCCATTTTTTTATGCTTTTCAGACGCTGAAATTTTTGTTGTGACCATATGCCTTTGTTCTCTTTTCTCACCCGCAAGTGCTTTTCAGCACCTTTCATGCTGCACTTATGATACCGAAACTTATAAAATAAAGAAGTTTGTCTTGACTGCCAAACATGTGCCAGACTGCATAATCAGTCACTTTGCACCCAGTCAGAAGTGTTCTATCACATCCAGAGATCACTGCTACTTGTGCGATTGTGTGTTTTATAAGGCACTTCTAAAGATTAAAAAGAATGTAAGAAAAAATAAATAATTACTGCGGTTCTCTCAAAGGTGTGAAAGTAAAGAGCTGCTGATCTGATACAGCATGACACTATATCCCCAGTGTTTGACACAAAAGCTTTTTATTCTTAACACATCTGAAATGCCCTCCAACCCCGTGACAATGGAGTAGGTATTTAAAGTCTGTTCAGCTGAGGCAAAAGGGCATCAAAAAAGCTTCCTGCACAGTGTGTTTAAAAGCTTCAATGATGGAGCCAGGGAGGAAATAATATTCTGCAATCTCCACATAAGCAACTATCACTGTCCTAATATGAACAAATTCTTGCTTGTAATCCCAGATTACTGCATCTCAAAATACAAATTATTAAAAACTTGAAAGCATTTAGACAACAGATAGAAATGAGTTGGAAATTTCTAATTGCATCTGCATCAAAATACACATACAAACAGCTGATAATACTGACTGGGTGATGGTTGCCATGATTTTGGCAAATTATGTTAATCCTGTCTGGGAATATCAAAGCATTGTTCGAATCAGATCATAACTTCATGACTTATGAGTTATGGGCTTTTCAACTTCATCAAGATGGTTTAGCAGCACCTACAGGCTAAAGCATATCACGTTTTGCATGATTCCTCCCTTGGAGTTATGTGACATGTCTATGAAATTTGATCAGAACTGCACAATGTGTTCAAAGGTGATGTCAGTTTGTGTCAAATTGCCAACCAAACAGAATGCCCTTTGCCTTTGCTATATTTTGACAAAACAAGAATGGAAGGAGGAGCATTGGAAAGAGGATGCTAGGATGCTCATCGTGATGTTTTGGTCCTCGGCTTCTGAGGGAGCAATGACCATGTGATCCTGTGATGATGGGATGACAAATGACTCTGAAAATCATTTTACCAATTGGAACTTTAAGGGAAATGTCATTGAAATACCAATGAATGCTAAAATAAGCATCTATTCGTTCTCATATGCTATCCTCCTTCTTTATGCAAATAAAGCTTTTCATTGCATGCACTTTTCCTAATTTAAAATCTTAATGAAAAGTTTCAGGAGTCGGTATGAATGGAAAGACATTTTCACTTTTGACAATGGCTCATAAGTAAAAGAGCGTGTGACTCATTTCTCTGTTCTCTTCTTCAGTGCTAATGATTTATGGCTGGTGTATTCAGGCCTCACTGGATTTTTGAAATATCTATCCCTTTTTTTCCTGAAGGGTTTTTAAGGCATAACACTGCAGCCATGACGTGCTATTTCACCTGCCCCTCACTTTCTTTATAGTAGAAACGACCACCATTACCACAAATAAACAAAGATGCACACTCTCACTTGCACTTACATTAGTCTATAAAGATTCTCTCCAGTGTGCATATGCACATAAATATCTATACAAGAGACACACACTTCTCTGTTACCAGGCAACAGCAAGCAGCCCCCATACANCCCCCCCCTTATTATTTCTGTCTTTCCTGAAGTTGCTATCAAAGGTGAAAGGAGGAGAAAAAAGCTGGTAGAGAGCTCAAGTAAAAGCAATATTTTCCTGTTGTTTTTGCCTGCATGAACTGATGAAAAGTCAGCAGTCAGTTTCAAATACTGTCGTCTTTACCTTCTATTGCAACTACTGTTGTTGATTTGACAGTACTTAATGTGTTAATTTTACATTATGCATGATTAACTATGGCAATACTTTATGAAATGTCAGTAAGGAAAATGAAAAAAATGTATATAATTATGCAATGGCTGAAATACAGACTTGAGTTTCATTTATTTCACTTTTTTAAACCACTATTTGTGGCTGTAGTTTTTACATACTTTGCAGGTTTAGATTTTACATTCCACATCAGTTCAACAATATAATTTATAGCCTTATTTATATTTCTTTCCTCTTCCTTCCTTCTTTACTTCTTACTTGCTACTTCTGGTCTTTGCTTCCAGTTTAGTAATAAAGAGAACGTTATGGCTGTTCTAAAAATGTCAACCTCTCTAAAACTATCAACCTGATTTAGTTTCTGAATACATCTCAGGCTATGACAGGCATGTAACACTTTGTTTTTAGCTGTTCATGAACTCCATGTAGTTTTCACATAATTATCTACATACTTCCTACCGACAGTTTTCCGAATGGCCTGAAACATACTTAGATTAAATTATTTTCCACTCTACTTCCCAGACTTACTAATAGCTAAAATGCTTTTACAATAGAATTTTGATGTAAACATATTGCCTTGTGTCACTTAAAGAACTGAGTAGGATGATTTAAGAAAGGGAGACAGGTTAAGTGTCTTTTCTGCTTATTTTTCCAGTAATGTACTTTTATCAAGAAGTATTAAGTATGTTAAAGAGAGCAATGCCTTCTTCATTGCCGTTAAATCTTCATTTCTAAGTGAATATTATAATTTCAAGTGAAATATTTGGAGATTGGTGTCCCATTTCCCATCAGAGAGCAACCCTCCTTTGTCCTTGAGTCCCTGCCAAGACTAATGATGAGCCTTGTTGTCTCTCCATTTGTTTCCCTCACGTCCTCTGCACAGACACAGTTGGAGAGAGATTACAGTTGTATTGGGTGCCGCCTGTCACTGTACAAATGTCTGTCATTAATTTCACAGGCAGAAGGCAATTTCAGAGAAGTGGATAAGTTCTGATAATGACGCTGGCTATGTTGTGTTTCAACTGAGGGAGAAACATCGGGTCAAAAACATTTCTTCTCCTCACTGGAACTTTTGTGTAGACTTGTGATATATATATATTAAAAAAATAGGTTTTGTAGAGGTATAGACAATCTGTAGTGTTATCTCCTATAACTTCAATTTTATTTAAAGAGAACCTGAAGAAAGAAAGTCACAGAGCTATTTGCAGTGAGATATAGAGAAAAAGAGAGAGAAGTGAATCACATGACAGCGCTGCGTGAGAAGAGAGATGAATGAGTGAGATAGAGAGGTGGATATTATGGAACGCCATAAGATCATTTCAACATTGGCACTGCCCTCTTATGCACTCGTATAAATCATGCTGTAAGCCGAGGTGCTCATACGGGAGCTGTCAGGGGAAATCCAATGGAAGTTTTAGATTTGTTTCCCAAGCTCCTATTCAGAGAGCTGCTCCAATTCATTCCCAGTATTCATCTGATGGCCTGCCTCATCTTCCTTCTACCCTCTCTGATAACTCAGTGTATGTGTGTGTGATTGCATTACGGCCATGATAAATGTAAAGTGGGAACACACAGCTGAGTGTATCATCCTAAATTACTTGGCAGACTATGCTAGTTACGGACGTCTTATGTGGCAGCTTGGGACCAGGAGGAACGTGTTGTTTTTGAAAGTCTGCATTGCATTTCTTTTGTCTGCACGTCAGTAATGTCAGTCTCTAAATCCACTAAGTCCTCTGGCTGTTGACTGCTGATGAGATCTGTGCCTACTCAACCTGAGAGAAAATTCATTATAAAATATGGAAGAACTGCAAGTTATTCACGACCAAGATCCCGACTAGGAAATATCCATCCTTACACTCCTGCACACTTACAGGCTAAATTATTGCACCATTTCCCCATTTATACTTCGACATATTTAGTTTAGGAAGCTCTGTTAGCAGTAAGTTAGAGTTCCGAGTGTCTTCCTTTTCTGTTGGTGCGTGACTTTTTAAGAACCCACATAAACCAACTGTGTACTAAAATGTGAAATTGTGAAATGTGTTAAAAGGAAAGTTTGCTTTTTCCTCATCTTATGTCATTTTTCCTGTATCAATCCTTTTTTTGGTGTCCATTCCTTAAGTCATTCTATGTACTTTTGGAGGAAAAATTAAGCACTCATTAGCGATAAATAATCAATTACACATGTGCAGCTTTTGCAGAAGCTGGAAAACTTGTTTGCAACTTTTGCAGCAATGTGTTCAGTAAATCTGATCATCTGCCCCACTGTGCATTTTAATTGGCTGTAACTTCTGCACACAACCGCAACCACAACAGTCAAAGTTGCAGTGCTAGAGCAGCCTGTGTGTAGAGCAGGAAACCAGCTTTTCTCCAATGCTCTGCTGCTCACCAGGCCTGACAAATCCTTATTAGGGGCTTCTACTGTACATCACCATGGCTCTGTGTGTATGTGCACGTCTTTCTGTGTGTCTCTGTGTGTGTTTGTGATTTTGCACCACTGGGCAGGAAAGCCTATTTGACCAATTAAACCCAGATGTATTTGCTCTGTGTGAGAGTGTGTCTATGTGTCTCTGTGTTTGTGGGTGTGAAAATATTTAGAATCCTCTCGACACCCAATTAGAGAGCAACCCAACATGGCCTCCAACTTCAAGAGACACCAAAAAGCTCACTTGAAACAACAACTTAGAACTGCTTGACAAAATGGCCCCACTAATGAGCCGCTGTAAACACAGCCTCATTCACACTGATTGGCATTTAGAAAATAAGTAGCACCTAAGTAGCGCATATGCTGAAAATGTCTGCTCCTGTCTAAACAATCTTCCAACTCATGAGGAAAGCAGGGTCATTAAGAGGAAGTACAGGAAGTAACCAAAAAAGTCAGAATCAGGGGCTTTAAGTGCCACAATGACCAAATTAACCATAACACCAGCTAATTTCCAACATACAACTATCAATTTTTGTATCTATCTGTAACTATATGTTTGAATTGTATGATTACAAGCTCAATACAGATGTTACACTAAGAAGCAAGATATTAATAATATCAACTAAAAACCTTGTGTACTAGTATTTTTTTTTCTTTTTCTTTCTTTTTTTTTTTTTTTTTTTNTTTTTTTTTTTTTTTTTTGGCTTGCTGGCAGAATGCATTAAAAAAATTACAAGGAGAATTTTAAGGGATAAAGATAGATAATCATATTCTACAGGAGCGTGCAATGATTCGCCTGAGCTGAAAGCAAGAAAATCCCCAAAAAAGATTTCTCATAGTAAAGCTAGAAAACCTTGTAGTCTCTGGAGTAAAAAAAAAGCAGCTTTTTTCAGTCCAAATATTTTACTATTTATTGCAAAATCACCAAAATTGGAGATAGGAGGTTGTTAAGGGAAAAACATTACATCTCCATCTCCATACTCATGTTCAATAATTAAACACTCACACTCCAGTGAGTAAAATCTTTGAGTACAGCAATGATTTTCATTCATAAAATTAATTTCTTATTTCCTCATTTGGTAAAATTAGTGTAATTTAAGTGATCGTTCATTGAATTTGTGCCATTCTGTGCCATTGCCACTCTAAAGTTTCCTTTATTGAAGTGAGACTCCATCACTTCCGGAAGAAATAAATCAAGTTCCCTGCAAACATGACATGAACTTATTGATCAAGACAAAGTAAGCTCCACCTGTCATCTCAGGTCCAGTCTGGCCCATCAATTCTCCTCTGATTATGCTCATGAAAATGAACAAAACTCACGATCAAAGCAGGCCTGGGAGTTCCCATGGCCACAGTCTAGCGCAGTTTGATCACAGAAGCAGGTCTGCAGGAGGGATGGGGAGTGAGAATATGATCAGGGTGGAGGATAAAACAGAATATGAAACAGTCAAATGGAGATCAACTCTGCCAATCCTGCTTTTTGATCTCTATCTGTGCACTCCATAATATATATATATATATATTTATAAATGACTTATATAAATGACTCCAACGTGAGAATGTGCGTGCATGAATTCTTATACACACATGATATACTGTCTAAAGACATATGCAGGCACAAAAACATGCATATGCAGATAATCTTATGCTCTCCTACACACAGAACATCAGCTGACTCACATCACATCACATTCTCAGCAGTCTCACCTGCAGTTCCTCAAGATGAGGATTCTTTGGGAAGCTATGAATAAAATGGAGATTTAAAGCTACAATATGCAACTTTTCACCTTGAGGTGTATTGTTAGTCCTGTGCCTCCTGAGCTCTGGTATCCGGTATTCATAAAGTCATAACAGAACCTGACAGCCAATGCAGCAATCTGCAATTAAAATAGCAAAGCCAGTTGCTGTGTTGTCTGCTTCACGTTTATCTCGACTGTTGCTTTGTTTTAGGTTCAGAGGCACAAGCTATTGGGTTGTAACACATCTACTTTATGTATTCATTGTTATTTTAATGGAGAAAAAGTTATCTTACAGCTTTAATTAGCAATGTGTTTGTGTGCGTGCATAGAGTGCTTGTAATTATTAATTCATTCCACAAAGCCCTGTTTTTAAAATAAATGTTTGATTAATAACAGTAGCTTGGCCTCTTTGTCTCATGAAATCCAACAACGTAATGTAATTTAACAAGTCAATATGTACACATATTACTGTATACAGCACATACACAACCACACACACACACTGAGTATAATTATTAGAGTGCTGAAAGTAGCTGACTGACCACTTTTTCACTCAACCTATTAGTCTTAGTAGTTCCACTTCACCCGATCCATCAAATCTCTCCAAGCGTCACACCATCACATACCCACTCTACGTCAATAAAAACAAAGATGATTATATATTACTTTCATTGAAAGTAATTCTAAACTGCATTCATTCCTAGGTTTTGTCAGAGTATGACTGCTCATCCTGGATCACAAAATAAGGTTTAATTTTTAGTTTAGAAATAGTAATAATGAAACAAACTCATCATGGTACGACTTTAAAGCCAAAACATCAACTAGATATCTACTTATTTACTAACTGAATACAAGAAGCAATGGCTGGCTCACTGAAGCCACATGGATTGGATGTATTTTCATGTCCATCTGCAATGGACAGCTAGTGTTAATATCTGCTTAACAGTCACAGCAGTCTGCCTTCATTAATATGGATTGAGGTACTCATCATGTATGATGGCTTCAGTAATAAAGCTTCTTTGATGCCACACTATACAAATGCATGACCATGGCGCTGGTTTCAGCACATTTGCCAAGATTTTCCACTGTTTATTTTAATTCTTCAATCACATGACTATTTTAGCGAAGATCAATTTTACTCTCACAGTATACTTTGGTAGAACTTTACACAGAAAACACTGCCAGAATATTCCTTTGAAATTCTTTAATCAACCAAGTTCATTTATCACGTTTCGTGAATTAAATTTCTGTCTTTGTTTCAAGTGGTTGCCATGGTTTCTTGTATTGATATGATGGATAATTTGTGGGAAAAGGCCAACGTAGATAAGACAGACTGCCAGATATTAGAACCAGATGACAAAGGATCATTGTGCTCCTCCCTGCAGAATTATTTTGAAATGAGAAACCTGTGAGAGTTACAGTAGCTAGAAATTTAAGTTTACTTCACAAAAATTACATAAAGGACAAATGAAGGTTTTCTTCTAACATTAATGTTGTCAGGGATAAAGCCTGTTTTTTTTTTTTTTTTTTNTTTTTTTTTTTTTTTTTTGCCCTGTGGCTGAGAAGCTGGGTCAGTGAGTGAGTGTGGTGCTCTGGACGAGCTGGAGGTTAGATATGGCCACATGGGTAATCCAACCAGGCCAGGAGATTTGGGGGGAGAAAAAAAAAAAAAAAAANAAAAAAAAAAAAAAAAACTCATTAACCAACAGGTCATACTGCCACCTCATAAATTAGGAAAGATGCCACTGTGAGAGGGCACCAGGAGAACAACTTACAACCTCCTGATTGGCAAGACAATGTTCTTCCACTGAACTAAGGCCCCTAACACACCAGGCAGGGACTTTAAAAACTCCTATCTAATTTTTAAAATAGCTCCACAATCCCCATGAATTATTACTTGTCGCTAAATAAAGCATTTACTGAATAATGAATGTGGTTTATCAGGCAATCTTTGCTGACCGTCAGCCCCAACTAACCCCCAAATCAGTATTTCCTGCTGACAGACAGAATGGAGACTCAAGTTAAATAAGCATAACTGTCTTTCTGTACCAAGCCTACATTTTTCTGTACTTTCGAAAACATCACAAAGCCTGACAATGTGATATTTGTTAAATTCCTCTGCTTGCATGCAGGTCATGGAGCAGAGGGAGAAGAGAGCATCCCGGCAGAACGCTGACAGATTGGATGAGCCCTCTGAGCATGGCCTCCCACAGGGTGTATATGTGAGTGTGTGTGTGTGTGTGTGTGTGTGTGTGTGTGTGTGTGTGTGTGTGTGTGAGCCCAGCTTTACAAAATGTCAGCATCAATGGTTTGCTACTCCACAGAGGAGGGGATGTGTTTAATTTTGTTTCAGGATGCCTTTGCGGAGGTCTGAAAGTTGGACTTCCAACAGAACCTGCTCACAACAATTAATGCAGCTATTCTGTCTAAAGTTTGCACACAGTTCTGGCACATTCAGCCTGCTGTCAAACTGAATTCTTAATCTGCTTGCAAACATTTACATTACATGCTCATGCTCTTTTCTCTCGCCTGTTTGCCGCTGTGTTCAGTTCCTGTCCCAACTAAAATATCAATTGCAAATAATGAGTGGAGTGTGTTTTCATCTGCATGGATGATCAGCTGAGTGGGACTCTAAATTGTCTGTCACATCTAAATATATACATACTGTATATCCACAAGTGAATGTGCATATCTGATGTCTGCTAAAGTAAGCAGAAACAAACTGAGAGAAGCATTTTGAAGCGCTGTTTTCCAAAGTTCAGTATGTGTCTGAGTGGCTGCCATTTTGGGTTTGTGCAGCACTTCATATGCCAAAAGCTTCCATTCAATTTTAAGGGGATATCAAGATGCTCACTTTAAAAACATCCAAAATTTGAAACTGATTGGCCCAGGGGTGTGGAAGACAAATGGGTGGTAGAAGCCCAGATGTGGATTTACAAAGCATTGTTTTATAGTCCGATTCAATTCTCTAATACATACACTTTCACCAGGCTAATGATGACTAAAATCAAAAATTACAACAAGAATCATGTTGATTACCAGTTTAAGATTCATTATAGTGTCACCAGGGGGTGATTCTGTGTAGGAAATTATGCTGCATTTGTTACAACAACAATCATCAACATGCAAATAGTCCCTATAATTGTAAAAAGGCTTCACCTGCATAAACAACATGTGATAAGAAGGTTGTTTTGTTCTGTGAGGAGTTGTGCTTCCTGGCACCATTGATATGGGAACAAATTATTTTTCTTCACTCGATTGAGCCCACGCTGCGACTTTAAACATTGTCCCAGAGGAAGGAGTTTTCTTCGTAGAGTGGAGAAGATGAACATTTTCCAGTTTGTCTCATAACACAACAGGGACTTGGATGAGCAGAAATGACTAGTAGCTTAAAAACACAAAGTAGAACATTTGACTGAGATATACTGAGAGTTTGCAATATGGTCCATTAGTTGTCCAAATAGATATTATTCTGTTATTGCATGTTCCTGTCCACAGGAAAATGTCTGTGTTCCAACAGCACAAGGGTGAATTAGGTTGTTTTCAGGCCAGCAGTCTGCTTGTTCTGTTCCAAATCAGGGACTAAATTGTTATAGTGCTGCACTGAAAGCTTGGTTTGGTCCAGGCTCGCTCAGGAAAACATCCAATTGAACCAAAACATATCAGTAACAAAACAAAAAGAAAGAGGAAAGAGTTTAGTATGCCAAGAAAAGTAAATATGGAACAAAGACTGAATTGAGATACTTTCCTCATCTTGGTCATCATTTGGACCATGTACTAAAGCAGCTATGGTGACAGAAATTGAATTTGATTTCAAGACAACGTGTGGAAAACTACGTGTTGTTTTAAATAACGTGAAGAAGAGTTGCTCCCTAAAAGGGTCTTGGTGTGGTTGTTTTGGTGCACACCCGAGCGTGATTTCTGTTTTCATACCTGCCAAAATTAACCATAACAAAAGGAGAAACAAACCCAAGCCGGCCTGAAGTAGGTGTGAAAACACCCTCAGATTCAAAATTTTATGAATGTTCACAATATCTGTTTATACTTGAACTCTACGTTAGCTTCCATCTGTGCCAAGTAAAAAGCAGGAAAGTGGAATCATGTTATATTTCCATAGAAATAATCCACTAAAGATGGATACAATACTGCAATTACCACTGACCACTGATATCTTCACCCAAATGTGAATTTCCTCACATTTTATGTCTTACATTTTTCTAAGCATGGGCATAATCTCCACTACAAGCCAATAAGTAACTTTAATAACTTTTTCCAAGTAGGACAACTGGATGAAGGATGAAAGACAAATCCACAAGGCCAGAAAACACCCTCGAGATAAGATAAGTACACACACACACACACACACACACACACACACACACACACACACACACACACACACAAAGTATACCAGCCAGAACAAGCTGTCTCAGCTACATTAAGATCCCTTTTAGTTACAATTTCATGATTCCTCCAGCAACAAATCTCTCCACATTAGCGATACAGCTTGAAAGTAAACCTTCTAATGTTCTTTTTTTTTGGCATGATCGGTTATTGGAGTCGACGGTAACACTACTACCCAGCGCCTACAGTTTGGAGGGAACATTTTTTTGTAGGAGTGAATCTGTCATGTCTTCTTTATAAACTGATAATTAGGCAAACAAATGATTTATGAGATAGGAAGTAAACTAATCACAGCAATGTTTCTTAACACAACGTGAAACCTTTAAAATGTACAACAGGTTTTGCACGGCTAAAGCCTTAAATGTTCTTACAGAAAATTATAAACATCAGTCTCTCCATAGTGGCACTTCATTGATATGTTGGTGTAAGCTACTCTGCTTTTAATTGGCAACATCTATAACCCAAACAACCTCAGATTTCCAACAAGTCTGTTACTATGTTGTGTTTGTGATATGTGTGTTATTGTGCTGCAGCTGCTTGCTTCTTTTCCTTTGCATTACCTACACATCACTGGATTAGCTTCTCGACCGCTCTGACCCTGCTGAAATCAGAGTGGGAATTCAGAGGCACAGTGGGGAGTGTGTGCATATGTGTGTGCGTGTAAAATTTAAGTATGTGTTTCTGACTCTGTGTGACTCCTTGTATACTGATGTGTCGGGAACGGAGTGTCTGTCTACAACATGTTCCCAAATTATTTCCAGATAGAACACTCTGGTCTTTAAGAATACGCATGTGTTAATGTGTGTATGTTTGTGCTCTACTTGTATGTGCGATGGAAGTATGAGTGACTTGGTTCTTGTCGTGATTAATGGGAGAAACCTTCAGCACCGGGTTCCATTTGGATAATAGTAGCCAAGCAAAAATAGCAATCTTGTCACTTTTGCTGCACAATTGATTGAAAAGAAAAAAAGAAAGAAAGCTTCCCATTTCTGAGTCTGTGTTTTGGTTCCATTTCAGTACCTAAACACACAGACATATTTTCTAAAGGCAGCTCTCTCTCTCATGTCTCGGAATAGAGATACTGGGACTCAATGGTGCTGCTCAAATATCCAGCAACTGAATAGAAAACAGGAATCAAACAACCTTCATTGACACTAATTTGCAGCAGCTACTTTTATATTCCAGGCTGACTGATCTGGGCACTCTGCATCTGGCATTTCTGCATTTTTTCCCCCCTTTCTAATTAGCTCTTGATACTGACATAATTAGTTACCACAGATGGACTGAGGATGTCTGTGTGTGACGCTATCTCAAACTCGCAGCCTCTCAAATGCATTCACAGCTTTGCATTGTGACAGTGCTTGAAGGTACTCCTTTCACCCTGATTCTATCCCACATAAACATGGCATGTGTTTCTGTGTAGAACATAAAGTGTTTAATTAGTGTACTTGAAACACAAAACTCCAACACACCTACAGCTTAGTTCCTCTGCTGTGTAGTGGGTACGGTACTCTGGTACTCTTCAACTGTTGCAAAACTGGATAGATTTTTTTTTTTTTTTTTTTTTGGACTTTCTGCCATAACTGAGGTTCAAAGCAGTTAAAGTAGCCACAAGGGTCTTGCAGGGGTAAAGTTCTTACTTTGCTGGGGTTCCATCCCAAGTCTCAATCCCACAGGCTTGACAATGCATCCTGGGGCTCCTCTAAGCAAAGGAGCAGGATCTGGGAGGGATAACATCAGGCCTTTGTCATTGCCGCTGCAATAGCAACTCCTAATGGTCAGTAAGGGATCTGGGTGGATGTGGATGCTGGTTCCACATGTCACAGAAGTAGCACGTGGCCAACTTTATTTTTCCCCAGCCCAGCAGGCAGACCAAATTTGGAATAAAAATGGAAAATAGCCAGGTTGATATGCGATGTTATTATTCCAGGCACTGGAAACAGCAGCAATTAGATTGTTTCCTGTCGTTGGGAGCATCATATTGTATAGTGGGAGACTGAAACCTGCATTTTAAAAGTATTGATTGGTGGGTTTACTCACTGCTACCAGAGATTGAGTAGCATTGTTCTCACCAATCTATTAAATTCTCCAGAGTTTGAATAAATCACACCAACCGTGCTTTTATAAAATTCATTAAATCAAGAGATGTAGTAAAAGGGTACCTCTTCAACTACCTCATGTGTACAGTATCTGGACTGGAGTATGTTGCTCTTGAAATATAGATTTTAAAGTCTTCCTCCTGGATCAGAAGGAAAATGGGTAACATGTTTCCCAGAAAACAGGCATCTGTCTTGTTGATGTGTCCTTGAGCAAGACGCAGAATCCCATTACAAACTCTCATCTGATACCATGCGGAGGAGGCAAGCACAGATTGCTTTCCATAAAGTCAATACAGTACAGCATTGTTTACTGGGGCAAACTGCAGACACCTATGTGTTATTTCTCACAGCTGCACCGTGCTGCACATTCATTAAAACGAAGACAGCTTAGCAAATAAGATAGCAATTCTGTCAGCAGGTCTCGGTAAACAGATAGCTCCAACTCTGCTAATAAGTACATGGTTTTGACCTGTTTATACCATTTAGCCATCACTGTAAATCAGAATGATTAACCGACTGATGTTTTCTTATGTTTTAAACGTGTGTTTACGAAGGCCTAGATTTGTTTATCCTGCAAAAGTGACTATTTACTGAGATAACTTGTTTTTTCTGCCTAAAAATGAATGCAAATAGTGAGTAATAATCTCTTAAAGTAGGCTAAGTCCCCAATGTTACATAATGTCAATATGTTAGTGAAAGATACTGTCAATAATTTATTTATTGGGTCTTTTTAAGGCTAACTCCACAACTTGAATGATGTCCTATATTTAAGTGTAGTGTTAAAAAAATAAAAAAAAGTATGTCATTGCTTGCTATATTTTGTCATCTTATATTGTACAGTTTGGAGTTTTCAACGATTGTAACATCTAGAAACATTGAAAAAACGGTACTTCAAAAAGTGCATCACACTAGCAATGCTCACAAAAGACATATGCTGCCTTGTTTGGTTCCATTAGTTCTATAAAATGAAAGCCAGTGAAATATTTTTTTGCTGACAGTTAGCAAAAAAAAGAAAAGAAACGACATGTTTGAACCCCCAATGCTCATAAAGAAAACATGGTTTTAATGAGCACTTGTCCTCAGTTAACTTAATGGTAGCCACATTCTGCTGTGACAGTGCAGAATCAAGGCTTTAATTGGCTGCCTTGAGATCTGTAGTGTTTTCTTGTGGAATCTTAGATCAAACAAACAGAAATAGGGTTCAAAATACTGTCCAATACTTTCATTCTCACATGCTTTTAGAACGATCATGAAGTTATTTTGTTCTAAGTTGTGTTTAGCTAAAAATAAAGTTACTATGATTATTCACAATGGTCAGAATTCATATATATATATATATACATAACTACATGTTGCCAGTCGAAATAAGTGCTGTGATAATTGATGCTCATTCATAAAGCTTCCCTTGCATTAATCAGTACATTTTTATCCTGCTACTGGCATTTTGTTGTCAGGTGTGTCTCAGGTAAAAGCCAATGAAAATCAGCATTTTAATAAGCTGCTTCATATTTAAGAGCCACGCTTTATAGTGCTTCTTCTGGTGTCAAAGTGAAATGGACATATTAAATCGATATTTGCCCTTATCGACACGCTAAATCTGGCACAGTGGTTTATGAATCCCGCCCAAAGGGTCATGCACATGCAGAGTTTTCAGCAATGTGTGCTGCAAGATCTGCCTATTTACAACCCAAACACATTTTAAGTCTGAAGAGGGAACAACTGAAATCAATAGGAATGAGACATAATTAACCTCTGTTGTTCAAATTTGGGTTCAGACATAAGGAGGAAATTAAATATGCATCTTCTAAACTCTGCTGAGGGTTGGTTTTTTTTTTTTTTTTCNGTTTTTTTTTTTTTTTTCTTTGCTTTTATCTTGAAAAGACAGATTTCTAAGACACTGAAACATTAATGTATCACAATATGTCAGTGTTACAGGAAGCCGAAATGCCGCATTTTGAATTAAAGAATCAATATTCCAGTTGACTTTTAGGTCATCCTAAAGAGGACTATTTTCTTTTTTTTTTTGTGATGTTTCAGTTTGTTACACGTTTTCTCCATAAACTGTCTCTGCAGATGTTCAGTGAGGTTTTCTGAATATGGAGGGAAAAACCATGCGAGTCAGCACTCTTTGCTTTTCTGTAAGACTTCAAATATACCTGGTGTAGCTTTGATGTATGTTTAGGCTTACGGCATGTCACCGCAGCACAGCGCGCTACTTCACTTTGGTCAAAATGCAGACCTCTAGACTTCTTTACTACAAGCTCTTTACTGTCAACTTCAACATAAGGAGCACCACTTATATCTTAAAACATCCTGCACAACAAAGACAGCTCTTTGTGTTAGTGATCACTGCTTTGTACTGTCTCTGAAAGTGATTTATAAATGGAGTTATTTAATTGGAACAATAATTCTGACTAATCATGAATAAATTCCATTAGACTTTCTTAGACTGGCCATTAAATGATAACATTCATCTTAGTTATTTTTGAAATACAATTAAATATATAAATTTACTGTCAAAATAACGTAGGTCTTTTTGGCACTGACATAACTGAGCATGAAGCAGAGCTGCAAGAAATCAAAGCAAATTGTCAACAATCACAACATAGAACTTGGACTCTGTTTTCCTGCATTCTGTCAAACATTTTTAGAATTGTTCTTGTGTGTTCCCTCATTCTCCAAATCACAAAACACACCGTGATTACTGCCGTTACTGACAAAAGTGCATCTACAAACTTGCATGTTACAAGCTTTTCACTTTTAGCTAATTATCAGGCGTATTTTGTGAAGCATTCACAAAGTCTCAGTCTTGTCTAAAAGACTAAATCTTTGTCTAAAAGAGTCTAAAAGAGTAAAGCTTTTGTCTTTTTCAGTAGATCACCTGCTGCTACTCCTTCTCTGAATTTCTCTCTTAATCCACAGCTGCTGTGGTACAGGAAACTGATAATTTCCTTTTCTTAAGAAAAAAAAAACAAACAAAGGTGACAGGTTGCTTCATCGTCTGTAAAGGGATGAGAGTTCTTAAAATATATAGTAAGTCCCACATAATACTGTACAGGTGCTGTTGTTAAGATAAAAACCTTGTGTTAGACACACAGACACACACACACACACCAATTCACACTCTCCCCCGGTTATTACTATTATCTGAAACATTAAGGTTTCATTTGCAAAGGAGCACTTGGCCTCCTACATATAAATTTTAGTTGCACTGTCTGTGATTAAATTGGTTCCAGACAATTGTGTGCAATTTCTCATTTTCAACATTCTGATGTTCAAAATATGCAAATACAATCACGTAACTGTTGGAGGATGATTAAATTGACATTGGGTCCAGGAGCCAGATATCACATGCATTACCAGTTTTTGCTCTATAATCGCTCACAATTGTGCAAGTTCTGGGGACACCCACATTTCAAACCCCTGTGGGCTGTTCCTCGAGCCTCCATGAGGAGAGTGGTGTCAAATTTCCACTAACACAGTTTCCACTAACACAAAAAAGCAAAGAATTCTGCAATGTAAATTCCTCACAGTTGTTGATGCTATTAACTGTGTGTGCATGTTTTTACACTACTGCACCAAGTGGCAATAAAGCAATGTCTAAAAACAGGAAAGATGCCGAATTAATTTTGATTAGGATTTGTTTCATCCCAAGGAGTGGGTGTAGGTTTTGTTTTTTTTTCCCCCCAAAGTCTCCACATTTTTTTTTTTTTTTTTTTTTTACTGTGTTTCACTTCAGCCAGAAAGGAACTAATCAATAAAATCAACTAGTGTGATGTTCCATTGGACTGAAAACATGCAGACATACAGGCTCACCATTGCACATGGTTGCTTACTCCTGGTATGTGTGCATTATTTCTGGACACTACGCCTATTGGCAACCAATCCGGATTATTGTGGTCTAGATAACAATCATCAATATCTGCTAACAAAAAGGTGAAGGCTGATCAATTCTGGCTCAGTGTCTCAGCTCATCTTTAAGCTATATTTACTTATTAAGCCATTTGGTATCACAAAAAACCTATGATGTTGATTTGATTTACTTTAAAGAAAACAGGTTTGGCTCATTAGCGCTAGTATATGTCAAACTCAACATCAGTCTCCCATGGAAAGGGCTGGTCTGGCAGGTCTGGCAGTTCACTGCAGGGAGCTCAATTAAGTAATAACCATCAAATCCTCAGGTGCCTCAGACCCCTCTGGCAGAATGAGTACAAAATATACGCTTTAAATCGACTTATGAGGTCAATGAGGTGTCAACTTACCTTAATCATTTGGGATAGCATTGTCTTTGCTATTATCCACTCCAATTACGTGCTCTGTGTGGAAAACTTGTTCTTGGGTCATCCAATTGGTTTTAAGTGGCTTGACGGTTTCTTGAGCAAAGACTCTACAACAGCTCCAATTTAGTTTAGTTTAGTTATTATCTATCACATAATGGCTGTGTATTCCTGGGGTCCAGAGATACACACAAAAACACACATCCAGATCAGAGTTGAAAAAGTAACGAGTAAATGTGCACTGCAACACAGACAACACTGCAGCTTCTGCAGGGTTACTTTTGGGCTGATTATAGCATTAATTTGGATGTCTGAAATGATCAGGCCAAGTTGGATTGCTCTGGTCCAGATGAATTCCAGTTGGAAGATAAATACAGTTTTCTTCGAGTTTGTGGGGTTTAATGATTCTAATTTTCTTTCCCATGCTCATGTTTGATTTTTGCTAACTGCAATAAAATGTTGGGGGCGAAAAGATTAAAAGCAGGAATCTAGTAGAGTTTAAAATCCATGTTTCTTACATCTGTGCATCCACCATTTCATCCAGTTCTTAGTGTGATTTATTCACGTTTGCACAAACTGCATGATAACTGAGAAACTAATTTTGTACCAGCTTTTAATCGATGGGTGTCCATTACTGTTTTGGTTCATGCACGCAAGACAAATGTATTATGTGGGCAGTTGCCTAGCAACACAATTCTAACTGTACCCAACATGTGGTTCAGTTTGTTCTCCTCTGTATTTACAGTCATTCAATAATTGCTCCTTTCTGACTCAAGACTAAAAAAAAATGTGTGTACATGGTAGAAGACAGTTGTTTTGTGTTGCTTATCTCTGTATGATTCAACTAGTCCACACTTACTTCTTTTTCATTTTAGACAAATAGTCCATTCCAAGCCACGTAATTATGAATGCAGCTAAATTAACAGGCGTGTGCATCTGATTTCACTGCTCACTGCCAACCTTGGTGGATTAGTTTCAAAGCTGAAGCACACAAATTGCTGAGGCCTAATCATTTTGCAGTTCTCATTTTTTGGAGAACAGTTTGGACTTTTGCACTCTGAACACAAACAAGTGCAGTTCAAAATAAACCATCAATTTTCTTGCAATCCAATTTTAGTGAATCTGGACTTCTGTCTACTACACTTACTACTTGTGTCAAATACTAAGTAAGCTGAGTGAAATGTAGTGCTCACTTTTGCTAATCTGTATACCCTTGTGCGTGCCAGATCTCAGTTGCAATATTGCCTTACATTTTAATAAAATAAAAATTGTCTTACAGGATATTGAGTATGACAAATTGGCAAACATTTTTGGCAATTTTCCTAAAGTAATTGTGATGCACATAGTAAACATTTCTCAAGATTGGCTGACTAAAAGCAATATGTAGTGAATTATTAAAATGTGACAAAAACTAATGAGCATTTTAACCAAGAAGCAAATCGACTGCCTCCACTCAGCGCTTAAGAAGAATTAATGGCTGACTCGGTTTAATACAGAGGTACTGATTTTCATACCTTCTGACACTTGAAATCAAACTTGGGATTTTTAATTTTGAAATGAAGCGTTAAGTTAAAAGTTACAACACATTGTGTTACAATGTGTTACAAAACATTGAAAACTAAAAGTGTCTTTTGCCTCCTCCTCAATCAGTCTCAGTGCCTTTCCTGGCTGTCTTGCTATTCACAGCATGTGTTTCAGGACCAAAGTCCCAGATTAATTAAATATGATTCTCAGGATAACTACATTAATTACATTGTTGTTTGTCAGTCTCTTTGCATTGTAGTACATTTGAGACTTCAAACCAAACAGAAGGCCAGATGAGGAGGATTTTCTGTTGGGTTAAGAATCTTGGATCATTATACATTCTTCTGGTGTGATAAAATCGATCAAGGAAATTTTAAGTCTTTTCAACATGAAACCTCTACATTTAGTTAGGAAAACACTGCAAATTAACAATATGTAATATTTTGTATTGATGAGAGAGTGGGGGAAAAGGAGGACAATCCAGTTGGAGATGAACTGTATACACCCTCAGCTTTGGAAAAACAGCCTCGGCCAAAACTGCTGAGCAATGCACGAGTTGTCGTTCCCCACAGACACACCCCCATCCTCACACGCCCACACAAACATGTGAGTCAGCGCTGCCCGCTATATGCATCAAAAAGCCTCCTTAAGTGATAAGCTTTGGCAACAAGAAGAACGATGATACCAATGCTAATCTCCTAAATGTGATTTTTCATACCACTTTGCAAACATGCCTTCGGATTAAATACGTTCTTTAAAGAGAAGGGGCTAAACATATGGAAGGGGAGAAAAGCCTGCTGTATATGGTATGATTTAGCTGTCTGAGCTTTAGTTCAATAGGCCCTTTTTTAAGTGCATCTGCTCCACAGTTTGTGCTGTGGGATCATCCTTCCTAGTAGTTAAACAGGGAGGAAAATTAGACTGAAGAATTATCAGGTTTTACATCATGCTTTACAATAATATATACATTTTAGCCTTTTTTTTTTTTTTTGCTGTTTAATTCCTTTAATCCACAAGCCAAAAAATAAGACATCCTAGTAAAAGTGAAAAGTGGGAGTAAAGTGTCAAAAAGAGGTGATGAGACCCATTGTGATTCATACAAAACCCTTGATAAAATTATATTATTTCTTTAATTGGACAAACTAATTGCTCATCCCCTCCATTTGGGCAGTTCTGATTTAGAAAATTAGGGATCGAGACCTGCTTTGTGGTTATTAGCATCTCCTTGCAGGTCAGCAAAAGTTGATCCAATTTTGTCTGATGTAACTAAATGTTAAATGGGTTACAACCGATATCATGCATTAGATTAATTGATTAAAAATAGGTTCTGACAGTCAGAACAAAGATGTCTTTGCCTGTGTAATTGAATGAGCTGTATGTGTGATACTAAGCTTGATATGTACTATACAGTTTAAGCTAATAAAACATGCTTTTCATGTTATTTTTTATGCAAAGTACACAGATTACAAATAGCTATTGCTAACCAAACATTAAAACAGCAAAAACTGAAGCAAAATGTCATCTCCCACATGGTTTCTAAATATAACCAAAAAAAGGTCTTGCTTAAGTAGTAATTTAATGTAGAATCATCGCTTTTGTTCTGCCACAAAGGGACCAATATATGTTTATAGTTTTAAATACAGCTAAATTAAGTAATAATAATTATATATATATATATATAAACAAAAGAATATTGCATAGCTACTACTGAGGAGCTATATTTTATATTTGGAATATTTTCTTCATTATTTCATTAAAATACGGGTATTTCCCCCGTTATCCTTTTTTTTTTATTATTATTTCCTGTATATGCTTCACAGGCATATGTTTTTACCCAGCATGCTGAGCTGAAGCTGAAATAGAGTGCGAGATAGAAAGAGAAGGGGCGGGGGGAAATTCCTGAGGGGGATCATGTGGTTAGGAGGTTGAAACAGACTCGGGGAGCAGGTGCAAGTTAACTCCAGGTAACAACTACTGTAAATGGAGAAGGAAGCTGTTCTGACAACCGCAGCAGTGGATGGTGAGGGAAGAGAGGAAGTCCAGACTGTGAGATGTAACATGTTGCCATCCAAGGAAAGACAAGACATGATAGCAAGGGCTTGAATTTCATTTACTATAGGCAACAAGCTAGCATTGGTAGCAGTGAGAGAAAGAGGCTCTGAGGAGTAACACTTTACACTAATCGAATGCTTAGAGGCAACGGGATGTGACAGGACGCAATAAATGTGCCAGTGTTCATATGGGCAAACTGTAGAACTGCAGGTACCGACCCAATATACAAGCATTTCTTAAGGGCAGAAATAATGTCACTGGTGCTTAAATCTCAGTGGGTAGAGCCATGGGGGGGGGGGGGGGNGGGGGGAAGAAAGAAAAAAAAACCCAAAAAAATCAAACCAACTGTTTTTCAGTGTGCAAGATAGTAACTGCCAAATCTAAAATGACAAATAAGGAGTCTTGCACAAAATACAAATAACCAAGGCATTCTCACGGATTTATTGTAGGACATATTGAAAGCATAAGTTCTGTAGGCTTTGGAGAAAAAAATCTTCTAAAAGTGTGTTATTGAAGGACAGTTGTGAGCCTGTAATGACTTTGTTGTCCAAAAACGTCAAACTAAGAGATCTGAAAGACAATATCTGCTGGTTTATAGCACTACAAGGACATTACAGGGGAAAAAGGAATAAAATCGTCTTTGACACACTAAGTGGAGGAAGCTGAAGCCTGAATCTATAACTCTTGCTGTGGCTGCAGCAATGAATATTCTCGAGGTCAAGCTTTACAGTGACAAAGACAGAATAATCTCTCATAAAAAAAAGAAAAGAAAATGAAATCCTATTTATTATATTCAGTTGTATTTTGTAATATTTCTCTGTACTATTACCCTAAATCCCTTCCCAGTCTTTTATCTTTATCAAGGTGGAACTGTCTTAAAATATAACAACGTTGACAATTCAGTGACTCATAAGCTGAGAGTGAGATGAAAATATTAATCAATCGAATTGGTTTCATTTTCTCCCCCTCAGGTATGGTTCATTTATTGAGGTCTGAACACAGCAGTCCAAAACAAATACACTAAGATGGTTTTGAGGAGGTGGTCTTGGTCCAGTCCTGAACCAGCGACAAGGCAATCAACTTTGACTTTATTGTGGACATTATGCCTGGTGGTGCTACTTCTTCTGCTTTAAGGCATAGGTCATCCTGCCACGCCTGTTTCTACTACTCTGCTTCTGCATTTCCTTCCACTAATGTGCACTCTGCTACCCAGAGATACCACAGTGAAGAAAGCAAGGAAACTTTACCTGAAATCAGAATCTAATTATATCATTTAGCATGTGAACTACTGTAAACCATGCAATCATTCAGCCACAGGGCCTAAAGATGCAGAAGACTGACAGTTTAATACAAGGGGAATGACAAAGTTCAAGAGGTCACATTTAACCTGCCTGCAAATGTTTACTAAGTCTATTAATTAATGTCTCCCCAAACCCTTTTAAGATTTAGCACATTTGATTAGCAGCAGCCCAGTTTCGTTCCCTTGCCGTGACCGCTGCAAAACAAACAGCATGGAGGCTTTCGCCATAATTGGCATCTGCACCGCCCACAAGATGAAGAATGTAATGCAAATGACAGATTACACTGTGTGCCTCTTACCTATATGACAAGCAATTAAAGATATTGTGGCTTGATTATAAATTGCTTTTCGTTAAACATGAGTAATTGGAATTTTATGTGAACCTGTTTCCTTTTAATTGGGAGGTTGGCCCTGTTCAAAGAGCAAAGTAATTATTTTTTTCTTCCACGTATTTACGGAAGCTGGTAGATTTGACTAAAACTTAAAATTGCTTCAATTAACCTTATCAGGCTTGTTTCCATTCTTATGCCTGGTATGGACTTATTAATAGACACTGTTTATGTCTCTGCAATACCAATGAATTCAAGTTTTTCAACATATTGTTCCTACCACTTTGAACAACTTAGTTTGCTACCAAAGAAATATTATGTGATAATTACATTATTTCATATTATTACATGCAACTCTTATCATCTCTTCCTGCCTAGATTCGGTCTCCCATTTATCTATGGATAATGCAGTGAAGTGTCTTGGTGTTTGAGATTCTCTCGAGGAAACTACAGGACCAAGGAAACACTTGGACCAATGAGCAGTGCCTCTTTGGATCTCTCTTTCGTCAAGCTTGCTGGCATTTCTGGAAGTACAGCACAAAGAAAAATGAATGTCTTCTGGTTCAGCTTTTCAGAAGTGTCCGGAGCTTGACAGTAATTGCCTTCCTTAGCTCATGGTAGTCTGGCTCTGTAGAGCAACAGCTGCTCCTTGCCCGCTGGAAGCTGCAGCAGCATCCATTGGGCTCACTTCGTGTCTGAGAATTGGCTCTACATCAACTTCTCATGTTCAGAAACAACACCAAATCATTCACAGGCTTCCTCTTTGGCATGCTGAGGTTGGAGAGGTGAAAATTAGGCAGGAGAAAACCAGCAGAGGGAGCACGCAGGGGCACCATGTTTCACTGTTTGGCAGGGCTGTTGCTGTAGCAACATGTTTAGGAATCTCAGGTTGAAACTCCGACAGTCAGAGGATATTTCCTCCCAAAGATATCCCTGTTGTTTCTCATTGTGCCTACAAATGGGGCTGTGTATAAAGGATGACTCCACTTAAGTACATTTTTATGCACATTACAAGTCCGATTGAGAAATATTTTTTTCAAGCATCATGTTAACACCAACATTAAATTGAAATTAGCATAAATCAGAGTAATCTTACTGCAAGTAACAGACCTAGATTATATCATCGTAAGCACATTTCTTCAGGCATAGACCATATTCACCCACCTCATACTCTGATTACGCAATGTGTTGTGTGTATTTGGCAAAATGTACTGCAGTTATGACAAAAAAGCACACAAGACTGTGAAGAGGCACAACTGCATTCATGTCTCATTTTCTAGCTGTGGGTAAGAACATTTCAATCAACGTAATAACTTTAACATGTAGTTAAAGTGAAGATAATTACAGAAACATCAAGGCCTACTGGATAATGAGGAGCACCACTGGAGGAAATCAGCTAAATGACCAATTCACCTGTGCCTTAAGGAAGCTGGGCCTTTACACACTTGACAAATTGGAACTTCAACCACAGATATTTCTATATTCTTGAGGGACAGTGTTGAGAGTTGGATAATCGTCTCTAAGACTATTCTGACTGCCATCATCTGAAACTGAAAAAGCAATCTAATCATCTGCGTGCATGTTTAACTGGGGTTTGAACACATCCTCCCTCCAGCATTTCGCTCTTCCTCCTTTACATGTCCCATTAAGAGAGAAAGGAGGCTTCTGACAATACTCTGATATTGGACTACATAAAGTCTAGATTAATTTTTCAACATCAGCCGTTTATTTATCATCACTCATTGTCCGCGCTCCGTCTCTCACAGAACCACATGAATCAGCTGGCTCAGCTGCAGTCTGTCAGGAACATGCAGTGACTGGCTGCGCTGCGTGATGTCATGCACGCAGTTGGATGAGACGCAGCAAAAAAGCAAAAAAAAAAGTGACCCTTGCAGATGCTGACGGTTAAGTCTAAGTCAGAAAGTCAGATCAAACCATCATGCTCTTCTCTGATTTCAGCTCATCAAAGTGTGAGAAACAGGAGGCATAGCTAGCCTGGCTGTTTGCAATCAGTCAGCACTCTTGGTCAGACTATAAAGTAACATTAAACATTAATTTAGCTAGACACTGTATATCTTACAAGCAGAATCACAGCACATGATTTAACTTCCCTTGGATGCACAGACAAAAGCCTTTGTCAACAAGGAGAATAAAGATATGTGTTTTGGCAGCAGAGTCTGGCAGCCAGAGAGATATTTCAATAAGCTGTAGGATGAATCTTTATTCCAGTGATTATGTTTTAAGCGCAGAACAATTATTTTTTATGTCAACATAACAATCCTTGTTTAAATTATGATTTTATGATCTGGATCATTAGATATTTTGTAATTACTGGGCCACCAGGAGGAATATCTTCTTGAAATATTCCATTATTTTGCTAGTGAGGGGTTTGTATTTTATTCATACATTATCTAATATTTTATGACACAATTGATATTGGCAAAATCAGTTTTGCCCAATTATATTTGTATTGTCTAATATCACAAAACAGCTACTGCATTTGCAGATGTGGAAACATGCCATATACTGTATTTCTGGCATGTTATGTTTCAAACTCAAATAGAAAATACTACTATGAGCAGGATGTTCATCCCAACATTTCCTGTTGGGATGAACAATGAGTTGTAATGCTGTTTTTTTCTCTCTCGGAACAACCTAATATAACACATAATAGCAATGTGAGAACAATATGCTGTACTTTCTATTTACAGAAAAGACCATTATGCTGGCCATACTGATAGATAATGATATATGGATTTATCGTATTTGTTCATTTCAGTGCAGAAAACACAGAATTCTGAGGAAGACAGAATTCCTAGAAAGGCTGCAGAAAACATTTTTGCATACTGTCAGTGTTTGTTGTCTAATTTTAAACATAGCTATTTTTTTTTTTTTTTTTCAAATTGGAACAAACATATTAACAGCTGTATTTTCCAGTCATCATTTCCACCTCCAGTTTTCCCTGCGGTGAGATAATCCGGCAGCGCAGTGCAACATTACGTCCTACCACATGTTTGTTATTTTTTCTCATTAAATCTGGGCTGAGAGTCTCGAAGCCTACAGTATCTCATGTTTTATTTATGGGGAAGATGTGTTGGCTGTGCTCCTCTTCAGCTGAAGCTTTTTGATCTTCTTTCATTAGAGGATGTTCAATATTTATCAGTGCAGTTTCCCATTATTCTGCCTCTGGAAAAGGTCTAACTCTTTTACTACTTCAGAGGTGGACGATGAGCATGGCTTCCTTACAGCACACATTTGTTAAGGAAATGATGCTGTTATCATTCTGAAACGCTCTACATAGATCAAAAGTTTATCTGTTGGTTTCAGAGATCTTGGAGGCTTTTGACCAGATAACTGCACAACCATTTTCATCTTTTTTTGACGATAGCCACTTCCAGTCATCTAAAACTGCAGTTAAAAGAGACACAGAGTTTTAAATTACTTAGAGAATATCAAAAGCTAGAACCAGTGTGGCCACATCATTTAATTCTCTCCACAAAAGTTCAGCATCCATCAATGCAGCACATTTCCCTTCTTGAAATATTAAAGTGCTCGGCTCTTTTCCAAGCTATTTTATCATGGAGATTTTTGCTGAGTTGTTCTTTAAAATTAGGTTTGAGCTGCTTTTATGTGTTTGTTGGATTCTGATATTGTGAGTCGGAGCTCTGACATACAATAAGTTTGGTGTAACACCTGGGACTAAAATGATAATCCCTTTATTAATATGAAATATTAATTAATTATATATTATGTCCTCATAGCTGCCATGTTTCTGCATTAAAATTTCCATCATGCTAACTTTTACATTTTATCTGTGGCACAATGCTATCGCAGTAAAATACTAATTCCACTAGTAAACAGGGCCCTACTGATGTAAGCTAATACTGTCTGGTAATATTTGCTTATCAGTATCAACAGATGTTTGCAAATATGAAAAATTAAATTGCAGCTTGTAGTTTAAATTTCTTTACATTTCTGTTTTAACGTAGTTTAATTTCCAGTGAAATCATAAGATTGATATACCCTGCTACATCTATCTCCATAAATAATGGCTGATATGTCGTTATTGGACTTGTCTAACTCTGTAACATTAATACTGGCATCATCCTCAAATGTAAAAGCTTTATGAATATGACTCTTTCTCTTGTCAACAGACAGTAGGAAAAGGATTTATCTGAAATTAATAGAGTGAGGGCACAGCGGCGAGGGCAGCTCGTCTGCATAACCTCACTACATCAAGGCCCTGATCTCTGTTCTTCTCTGTTTTGATGACGAGGTCACGTAGCATTGTACAAGCTGTTGCTATTCAGACACCATGTTAGCAATCAGACACAGCTCCAGATTGACAGCGGGGGCCGTGTCCATCGCCCTCACTCAGGTCAAGCCTTTCAGCGCATCGTCCCGAATGTGTAACTATGAACCCATAGAGGGCTGTGAATGGCTCTTGATTTTCAATGCTCTTTACGTGACACAAGGGTGGGAGTTATTCCAAAGCGAACATTTTGAGTATCACAGCTGTTATCAGTTTCCAAAAATCAATTTACATCTTGCATAATCTAACCAAACTAAAAGCACCGCATCCCTGCCATATCACAGGTAGAAATGCAAATGACTATACTATCTGGAAATATTTCTCAGCATGCAGTTGAAACTTTCGCTCTCACATAATCTTAAATACACCCTTCAGAGAGAACACGAGCACTTCAGAGGCTTCTGTTGGATTTTAAAGGCTTACAATAACAACTTGGCAAGGTATGGAGTAGCTGGCTCCCACAAAGGGACGTACAGTATGCTGCAGTGCATTTCAGTTTAAAGTCTCTTTACAAGTCTCTTTAAAGTCTCTTTGTAAATAGCTGTACTCTTTACAGCTATTTACAACACCCTGAACAAGTTATGAGACTATCCTGCAACAGAGGAATTTGCAGAAATGTCTGTTTTTCTTATTTAGTGCAGCTGAGAGTGTAAAAAAGACATAAGTTAACAATGCCATATGGAGGAGATAAATTAAGTCTCATTTCAGATATGCTGCAATGACAACATGTCAGGTAAGCAGGAACTCTGCCGACAAACTGAAAAGCATTGCTGATTAAAACTAAATCTTGTCACAGGAGTTAAATATTTCTGTCTTTCTCATTTTCCCCCTTCAAATACTGAAAAGTGGAAGTAGTACAAAGGAAGGCTTGACAGAAAAAAAATAGTTCCAGTTCTTAGCAGTCAGTCTCTGATGTGTTGAAAGACTCTCTTGGATTCTCAGAGTCACTACGTTTTTTTGTTTTTTTTTTCCACAGAGCAGATTTGTTGATTACCCTCTGGGACAGAAGTTTGTACCATTTTCCTCCTACTTCTTCAAAATATTTTCTAAACTGCTTCATCTGCATCTGGCTTGCTTTGTAACTCTGGGTGTCAACTGTTGTGATCTGTTAAACGTAATATTTAATTTCAAGCTAATGGACCATTCCAGTGTCATCTGAAATGTTCGACTTTTTCAAACCTGTTTCAAAGAAGTTCTGACATTTCTGTGGCTTTATTTATATCCATTAATATCTTAAGGCTATGTGAAAATGCATAGGTTAAATAAAAAACAGAAATCATATTTACATTTAAATACTTGTTTGGGTATTTTTAGAGACAGCAAATTTAGGCAATGTAAGAATGTTTCAAAGGCTTGATTGAATGATTGAAAAAGGCTATGATTTTATCTGTGATTTTGTATATATTGGACTAAAACATGTATCCTCCTTTAAGGAAATTAAAATTTAGGCCAGGGCATGGGCTATTGATGCTTTAAATTAAGAAAGATAATTGTAGGACTGGACAAATGAATAAATAGATTTAGATAGTGTGAAGAGAAAGATATCGTATATTTTAAAGCTACACAGATATTACAGTGCTGGTAACACCAAGGAGGTAAATTTCATGTTGTGGTCTGCTGAGATTTTTGAGGTTATGTTGACTGAACATCTGTTGTCAATTAACTGCTTAACAACACAGTTTAAAACAGAATTTTACTGACTACATATTTTCTAAATCAAAAAAGACAAGCCCTTCCTCCACACACACTCCTCTTCTGACACAAAACTCTGCCGTATTCATTACTGTCTCTCGTCCACTCGGCTGCCAAAGAGAGGTCAGATAGAATCTAATGAAACAGCAATTTCATATGACAAATTGAGTCTCAATAGTGAAAATTCAATTTAAGCGTGAGAAGGCTACAATAGCTGAATGTCTACAGATGATAATGTCATTTTCCTGCTTGCCCATGGGACTCAGTTGATGTGATTGCATTTAAGGAAATGTTAATGTGCATCCTGGTTGAGGTACTATATGATTCACTCACATGTAACTTGAAAAAGTTTTTTTTATTGAACATTATTGGGTGCTTTCTGAATTTTATTATCTGTCTAAGTGTGTCTATGTGTGTTTAGGCATTGGAATATTGTGTGAAATAACTTGGGACCTGTACCACAATAATCCCTGTGATTAAATCACGTGAAACAGAGATGAGTATTAGCTTTGAAACCTATGGAAGGACCCTGCAAACTGCATATCAGTGATCCAAAGTCTTTGTGTCTCTGTACTCAAAGCTGCTTCTAATCATTTACAATCCTGTGCTATACTATAACTCTGATTCCAACTAATGACCTTTATTGATTTAGTGCATGTTCACACTTGGCCTGTTTCACTCAATTCAGGCAAACACAGCTGTGATTAAATTCTGCACGTGAATACTGTTGTACTGAAACTGTCTAAAATAATGAATCTTTACCCACATCCAAGTGAACCAATATCGACAGCAACACTTGTGTGATTTCAAAAGCTAAATGTGCACAATTTGATTGTGGTAACGATTGTGGTAGTGGTCTTTCTTTGTCATTTATGATGGATGAAGTGTATTTAGAGTCTTCTTCACATCCAAAATTTTCTATGTGGGTTCTTGGTCACAACTGGAGCTTCCAGTGATTCCAATCATGGAGCTCTTTCTACAGAATCAGTGTTATACTGAAATGGGCTATCAGACAGTCCTCGTTCCTCTGAACTAACTCCAGGTAAGATCAGAGTTATAGCGTCTGTGAAATATGAAACTTGAAATGTGGAGGTCAGTTTCAGTACAGTATTTATGTAGTAGGTGTTCAATGTCTTGCTGCTAGAGGACACGTAATCAGTAAAAGTGTTTACAGAGACACAGCCTGTGGGTGAAAACTCATATTTGTACTGATATTCTTCAATCCATCTGACTTTAAAATGAAAGAGGAAATCAGTGCAAACCCAGGGAGAGCAATCAAACTCCCCACAGAAAGGGCCTGAAATGGAATATGGTTCCCAGGGAGCCACGGTGCTAACCACTGAGTCACCAGGCATTCCCACAAAAATAAATAAATAAATAAATAAATTTTTAAAAAAAAGCAAAATAACTTAGAAATCGTTTTGGCCTCTACATCAGAACTTCCCTTTGCTATACTCTTTTACTGACACAGCAGATAGGCAATCACACACACACATACTCGTCCAGTGCACAGTGATTTTGGAGGGTTCTGTCTCCTTTTTGTAAATCACTGCACAGGAAAAACACACACACCTCATTTTAAAGCATTTAAAAGAGTGAGTGCTCGACCTCCGCCTCCACAATTAAGTTTTGCCTGATGCAGCGCTCCCTCGTATTGATCCAGACCTTCCAGTACGGGCAGATGGAGAATGAATGAACGTGTGCACCCCACTGTCTCACTCTGTGATCTCTGTAACTCCGTTTGAATTTATATAATTATATTTCCAATTTGTCAATATTTTTGTATCTATTCTGCAAGATGTTCAGCAGTTACATGTGCTTTCCTGCTAGTTTATTTGAATATTTAATCCAACAATTCTCTTTGTTTCCTCAGTAGTGTACTACTGCAGCACTTTCTGCATTGATAGGTGGAGTTTTTACTTCAGCCTCTGCCCCAGCACCTATAAAATGCTAAGCGCTAATGCTCTTGTTGTAATGAAGCCAAGCAAAAAGTTAATTAAGACAGAATAATTTTAATTCCACCCTAAAGAATTGGTGAAATACTCTTGGCTACAACAAATCAAGAACAGAGATAAACAGTGCAAGAGGCAAATGACTTCTGCCAGCATGATGAACAGATACTGAAGGGATGCCATCCATACATTTATTAGTATCTGTCAGACGACATATTATTATTATTTTCATGTTTGAAACGTTTTCTTGTTTGTGAGCCACATAATTAACAGTGAAAACATCATTCTGTGAGCATGCTTAAGAGCAGGATAAATTGATCGAGATGGCAGCATTTTGACAAGTTAAATTTGTTTCTTGCATCCTCTTTCATGTTTAGAGTGATTTCTCTTTCAGTTCTGTCAAATCAAAGACTGTTTTCCCTCTTAAATTATAACATTTAGGCAATTTTGCCACTTATCTAGTCAATATAGAATAAAACAAAATAAATTACAGTGACAAGATTCAGTAGAAATGTACCCTAAAAATACTGCTCTATATACTTTTCTGCTAAAAACCCTTCACATTACACCAGGCTTATGTGAATTATGAGTTTATAAATTCTTCTCATTTACTTTTGGGAACTTACACTTTTTCTGCCAGGTCAAACATAGGTCAGAATAATATGCACAAAGGTATCAGTTTCTTTTTTCTGCCTCAATGTTGAGCAGCTGAGTCCATTACAAAGGCTCAAATGAGTTGCACATGATGAACAGAACATCATAGTAACTTGACTGAATGGCATATTTCGAATTTTACTGCTGATTAGTAAAGAACTGGGATGATGACAAAAACCCTCCAGTGATGAAATCAGCTCTGATGATTGGGCCTTGTTAGATGTCTGAGAGGATAGTGGCGTCTTTAGACTCATTGAGAATAAATGAAAGTGAGAATACCTCACAGCAAACAAGACAGCACTTCAGATTGAGTAAGCTGTAAAGTATTTCTCTACAATAAATTACAATAAAGCATAATATTTTGTCAATCTTCTGTTTGAGAACTTCAGAGGACATTTTGATGGACTTTTGCTTTTCTGAATTATCTCAACCTTCAGTATCAAACTAGTTTTCCTGCAGGACATCCACAATTTGACATTTTCCTCGAGAGCCACAGAACACTTTCTTCAACTTCTTAATTTATTTTGATGTGGTCCACTCCACAAGAGAACAGCGGCCTTATTCATGCACCATTTATGTTACCACGGGGAGTTCTCCTAAATGGCAAAAAGATTTCTAGCTTTTTAAGAGTTGTGTCTTAAAATTCTGTCATGATGATGTTGAGGGAAACATTTCTGAGGGAATGGGGTGAACTCTCAAGCTAAGACAAATTGGGTTGACCTCAATTTGTATTTTTTTTAAATGCATTTTTTATATTATTAAATTTCTGAGCTGACTATGAGGCACACAGCCTGCAGCAACCACTTTTATAACATTTATGCATTTCGGTTGTAAGTCTTCTCAACGACCCTAATTCAGGATTTACAAGGTTACAGAATTTGTAGGATTTTGCTGAATTTAAGAGCTGCTTTTAGCTTAAATGCACTGTAAATTACTCATGTAGACTAAAAACTCACATCCTTTACAGTTTCTTCTAAATTGGCAAGTTAGAAACTATGCTAGCACAGCTGGACTTTATGAAGTTTCATGAATATGCCTCCAGCTATTTTGTTAGTTCTAAGTCATATTCTTCCACTGCAAAGTACACACTTTTCTCAAAGAGGTGACAGTATCAAAATAGCAGCTTGGTTTCATCTAAGTGATTGAAATTAAATTGAGAAAATGAGGAAAACTACATAAAGGTTTGGGAATGTATCTAAACTCAACTCTGTTCAGAGTCCTGCAGCATTTTCAATTAACTTCCCCTGAAACACGTGCTGGCAGACATCACCGTAGGAAATAAGTAAAATCAAAAGCTCAGCAATTTTTATCTTCTTTTCGCAGATATAAAACTCAGCAACACTGCAGAAGTGCTGCTTTAACATCACACAAGGTGATTTTCTGATGGAATGTTGATGAGTAAGTAGAAAAATGTAAAGTTGTAGGTAGTTTATTGAGCATTGTAACCAGTAATATCAAGTTAAAGTCTATTAAGTGAAGTGGATATACAATCTCAAAATAGGCTGTTCTGCAGTTTTAATGAAGGACAAGTTAAAAATGTCATGAGCAAAAGGAAAAGAATCTGCTTTTCATTATAAGAAGAGCTACTTCCTTCATTGGGAACTGCAACAATTTGGTTGTTATATTTTCTAATTGTTGTCAGTAACGCTGCGACAGCAAATAAAACTTGGATTATTCACGAGACTGTCATCATTTCAGTGCCACTTCAAACTAGTTGTGCCAGAGTTAACATGAAAGACAAATAGATGAAAAGAAAGCCACAGAGCCCAGATGTATTAATATAAATATAAATTAATTATTAATTTAATTATTAATTAATATAAATATAAATATAAACTGAGGAGTCTCCCCAGTATTTGGGGAGACTCCTCAATTTAGTCATAATGACAAAAGAAACACAACATTCAAGTGGGAGAAGTGCAGGAAAAACCGGGAAAATGGATGCTACATCTTTTTTTTTTTTGACATTGTTACTGCATGCAAATCCTTTCAGCTGTCAGCTGATGTCAGTGTCGGGTATGGATGATATCCTAAAATATGAACAGTCAGCCAAACAATGAGATGTCAGCAGCAGTTTGGAACTGAGTGTGAAGCCATGCTGCATGAACACAGTCAAGTGTTGCTGTAGTCTGAGATATGTACTCCTGTGGCTAAATTACACACATACACACACACACACACACACACACACACACACACACACACACACACACAAAAACATTAACGGTACCTTCCTAGCTGCTTGGGAATGCAGTTTATTAGCTTCTTCATGCATCAATTCCAGTTGTGCTCTTATTAGTATTATTTTATTATTTATATTTATTTTTTTTAAGAGATTGCAGCCATTCTATTGATTAGAAAGTGATAACCTTCTGTTTCTTTTCCTTACTAGCAGTTGATCTGCTAAGGAATTGTTGATTTTACACTGAAGCTGCCTGTAACTAGTGTGATCAGTTGAAAGCACCACTTCAGGCTACTTTGCTGAATCCCAAGACAAGGCAGGGATCCCCAGCTGTGTCAAAACCTAAAGTAAGCACAGGCAGAAATCAAGAAAGCAACTAAGGTAGTGAGGAGGACAAGGTGAGAGGAGGATCAGACGTGAAGTATAAAATAACTACAATTACGCTTTGATATGAAATTGCTGTGTATAATTGGATGAATCTTAGCTCCATAATTTCCTTCAGTAAAACACCTACACTGTTTAGTTATACCAATCAGCAGGTATGAATGGATTATCATTACAAAACCCAGCTAGCCATCACTTTCTATTTTAGCTTCAAACACACTATGGGTTTCATTATAGCCTTCATTTCCCTATGAGTATATTAATATCCAACAAATAATTTAGAGAGTGCAGGATATAAGTAATGGCGATATGAGTTAGACACTGCTAAAAAAGACTTGGGACTCTAATTGATTATAACTGACAGAAACAATAAAGTTATATAAAACAATGGTGCATGTTAATTTAGTTAGATCCCACACAAATATCTAGGGGAAGGCTAATATATGACCATGTACAGGTTTGAAAGCCAGACAACCTAATCAACCCTTCACTTTAATGACTCAAATTAAATTGCAAGATATGAGATTTATATGTACTTTGAAACCAGCATATTCAAAGTTGCAATCAAACAATAAACCTGCATTTTTAAATGCGGTTATGCAGGAAAAAAACTTACATTCCAAAATTTGACTCAGGATAATATAAGTAGAATTTATGTGGCCAGATAACAGCTTTAAATAAGAGGCAGTCTGGAGGAGACAATTTCACAAAAAAGAAAATGCTTGCACGCTGTTAATTTTTTGCTTACTGCTATAAAGCACAGCATAGTGCCTGTAATAAAGTGCACAGCTGATTAGACGGCTCCTATAAAAGACTTGAAGAAAGATGGTCACTGGAAAAAAAAAAATCAAACTGTAGTGCTGAACACTACTCCAACTCTGGTTATTCTCCTTTGCACTATAACTGTGCAGTATATGAAGTCATCATGTTTAGTGGGTGCAGGGAACAGAATGGAATCCTGCCTTAACCTCTTTTATGAAGCCAAGAGCTGCGCCATGCAAATGTCCACGAGTGTGTTCCGGCTGAGAGTCGGTCAGAATCAGAAGCAGCCTGAGGCAATACAGGCAGCATCAAGCCTTTCACTGAAAAGGTTATGGAACATGATGCACGGCCAAAACGCACAGAACAGATCAGAAAAACTTTGAGCATCCACAGTAATAATAAATCATGAAGGCAGACTATGTTCTCAAGTTTCATCACTCTACCAGCACTATGATCAAAACGGAAGCAACTGTGCCAGTTGTCAAATGACCCCCTGACCTCCAACGAATGAATACATAACAAAAACAGGGTGCCATCCTCAGGCCCCATGAATGGTAAGGATATGAACAAATGGCTAAACCAGCACACTGGTTTTCTGGTGCGGAATAAGTAATGCAGCCTCTCAAACAGCCTGGTTATCCTGGTGCTATGTGGATTAGTATCATTCATTCTATGCTTTCTGGATAATTCTATTAATGTTTCAGTGATTTATTAGAACTGACATGTGGTTGCTGTCAAGCTTTAAGTGCATGAGATGATATAAATATTAAGGCATCAATTATCACTGAATGCACTGACGCTACATACATACAGTGGACACCATATGAATTATTGTAAACTGAACCATGCATCTAAGTTACCTGACTGGTAGAAATCTATGTTTATGGATGTGTCAGTGGATGGATTTGCTTTGGTCTTAGAATATTGTTTATTGTAACAGGAGCATTTTTTAAAATCAGTTTTCATTGCAGCCTATTCAACTCTAGAGTCTACAACTTCACAGTATTTATATCTATTGTATAATCTAATGTTCATAATATTTGAAAACAAGCCGTCAGCGTGCCAATGGACCACTATTTGTTTTACTTGTAAAACAAATAATATAATATGAAAAAAATACATCCTGACAATAAATAATAAACAAGCCATCATTGTTTTATCCCATTTTAAGATGACTGAACTGACCCATTTGTAATAAAAGCCAAATGAGCAGGAAATAAGGTGCCATGATGATGCATCTGCAGGAGTTTTTACGCTGACAGCTCAAATATTTAAACTGTAAATGCAATCCTGCTGTGTAGAGCGATTATAAATGGCTTTTATCATTATTTAAAAAACAACATTGTTGTGTACCAAATATTTGATGATCCATACCATATTTTACCTCTGCACGCAGGCTTGTGTTTACTCAGAGCACTGCAGTGACATTATGATGCTGGAAACTGAAAAATAACTGTTTACACTGGCTGTCATTGACCTAATTCAGGTTGGAAAGGAAAAAATAACAAAACAAGAGCCATATCTGACATGTATATGTGCATACATCTATCATTTTCTGTCTACACTCCCCCCCCCACCAGAGGGAAAATTACTTCAATACCCCCACTGCTGACAGACTGATTGACAAGCCACAGTGTCAATCATGCCTCCAGGTGATGCTATTGCAGGAAATAATGTTAGCAAATTAGCATCTGTCAGAGGTTGTCAGAGTACTTCAACACTGGGTCAGCAGCTGTTGGAAATGTGATTAAAGTGGCTGCCAAGTTAAGACAAAAAGCCTCAGAAAACAGACCATGACTAAATTAGAAATACAATCTGCTATCCTGGCTCATGAGAAAGCATTTTGTACACCAATGTCAGAACTGGGCTTCTGTATGAGTAAGATAAGCTTTTCTGGTTTTGGAAGTGTTTATAAATTACCAATTTTATTTTGGCTATGCAATTAGTGGAAACATTATTTTGTTGCATATCCACAGCGTAGTGATTTGAGAAGCTAAAGCAGGGGTATTATCTGGGTTAATGTGCAAGTTGAACTACATGTTTTGACAAAAGCAAAAGCTTGCTCACAAAAGAATATGAGGCAGGAAAGGTGCTGCCACACACGTGCACACACACATCCACGCAAGTGATGCAGGGCTCCTTGAACGCAACCCTTGAATGCAAGAGTACACCAACTCCTCCCACCTCCCACCACACACCAACACATTCAAGAACACACATGCTTATACAATCAGAGTGCAGATACCATGACTAATCTGGGTCCCTGCTGAAGGCGATTCCTATGGTGATTGATGTTCGGGGTCCACGCCTGGCTGGTCACTCTGAGAGCCCTCTGTCTCCCTCTCTATCTGTTCCTGCTTTCTCTCTCACCTAGCCTCACTTTCTGTCATCAGAGGTCATCAGTGGAGCTGTCAGGAATTTGCTACATGCAATTTCAAAGTGGAAACTTGCTGACAAATGGACTCTTCTGCTACCAAATACCAAATCTTCCATCAAATCCCACAAAGTTTAAGCCAGAAGAGTTAAAATCCAGTAACTGTCTCAGAAACTAAAAGTTCTTTCAGCACATAATTTGCACATTTCTGCATCTGCAAAACAGTGATGATAAGGAAAATTAAATAATAGACTAAAAAGACTTTTAGTCTTTGAGATGGACCATGAACTCTCTGTAGACTCAGTTTGTGATCCATCACATACTACCCTTGGGAGCAGGGACTTTTTGGAGGGCAGAGGCCAGATTAAATTCAGACTGTGTGGTCAGAATACAGTGCCCGAGTACCTCAAAACGTTCCTGAAAAGGTTCATGCAATGGCAAAGGGCGAAATGACCACAATGTAGGAGACAAAATCAGCTAGAAATAGCCCAGCATTCATTGGTTAAGAGGCAGGGTGCAACCTGACATGAGGTGGGTGCTATCAGTGTTGGTAATATGTTTGCCAATATTTCATAGAATCTGTGTTGTATTATGTTGCTGCTGTGAGTAGATGCTAAATGCTTAATCGTTAAAGAAATCACATGACCTTTTTCACACTGCAGCATATTTGTGAGATGCTTTCTGCAGATAAGATCAATAACACATGGGGCTGCATTTAGCCTTTGTGTTTTTGAGATATGTAGCTACTGATAGAGGTTAGATTACAGCTGTAGTCTCTAATTCAACTGCATGTTGATTGCTTGCAGGGATCCTGTATTGTCTGTGGGTACATGAGAATTTAACCTGCTTGACTGGCTGCATTTACTAACTCATTCAAATATTAATATTACGGTTTGTGAATCTCTTTTTCTCTCTTTGCTTCCTCAACGGGGGAGTCAGAGGTCAGAGCATAACGACAGAACAACAATCTTGGAGCTGTTGGTTATTCAGTATTTTGCTCAAGGACACTTCAGTCTCTATCAAAAAACTGATATTCATTTTCTGTGATAAAATAATCAAAGGATGATTAGATAGTAAAATCAATCATTTTGTTTTTCTTTAAGCAATCACGACCATGGCCAAAGCTGTCCAACTGTAGTCAGTTGCAAGTGGAGTCCTCTCTTTAAACTTCCTTTACAACTTTAAAATCCATCAGAATGGCAAAATCTAGGAAAATAATCAAAATTCTACTTTAAGATAAACTGGATCAGATATGAATCTGATGTATGGCATGACATACTTTTTTGGACAAAGCACATTTCCTGTTGGTGGGTGACAAACAATGATAAAGTTAACAGATTTCCACCTTTGGTTTTAAATCTGCTGCTATCCCAAAACCTCTACTTTAGAAATACGCATACAGTGCATTTCTGAATATGTGCATTGCTCTGCAGTGATTCATGACAGCACAGCATTGTAATCCTTTGTGGAGAATTAACAAGAAAGTGCATTAGCAGAAATCCATTATGCAAGGCAATGACTCAGAAGTAATGTGCAAAATTATTAGGACTTTCCCATCCATTACTGTGACTGATTTATTTTTCCCATTGGATGAATAGAATAGAACAGAACAGAATAGAAGAGAATAGAACTGAAGACCATTTAATAGATAGAGCAGACTACAATGCCTGTACTTAGCAGCCACACAAGAAGGCATGTACAGAAAAACACACACACATACACACACTCACACACAAAACGTTCGTACAATCTCCAATTTTTATCAAAAACATGTCACATCTTGTCACCACTGTGCAAGAGCAGTGCTATACTGTGCTATGTGATATGATGTTGTGTGTGTGTGTGTGGCATGCGTCTATGTGAGTTGATGTGGTCATGTCTGTGTGTATTGCACATAAATGCACAATTGCCTGAATCTGATTGATTCAGCAATCACATTTGTTAGCCAGTTATTAGCTGAACCAGACTGCAGCTTCAACCTGCTGGAGGCAATAAAGTCTATTTAAAGAAATCAAAGCCACAGAAAGTTGCTAAATGAGGAAGAAGGGAATGGGGGTGAGACAGGGGCACAAAGAGAGGAGGGAGACAGAGGAAAGAAACAAAGGCTCACAGTGAGGTAAAATGACAAGGCAATGAGAAATGGGAGGAAATGACAGGAGTGAATGGAAAGAGAACTGAAGGAGGTAAAAGAAAGGAGGTGATGAAATAAGGCACAAAAGGGAAAGGAGGAGAAAAAAGCAGTTATTCCAGGAATAAAACACGTGTCGAAAAAGTTGTGACAAAGAGGTAGTGACAAAAATGCAGATTGCATTTGCAGATTGTGTCAAAATACTGCAGCTGGTTCTTATGTCTCCTGTTTGTCTCAAACATGTAGTCACAGAAATGCAGCCAAAGTGATGTCACAGTTTACAAAAACAGGATGATCGATCACTGGTTTCACTTTTGAAAACATCTGTTTATTAGGTTAGCACATCTAAAAGTGCTCCAAGTAAGTGGAGCCTGTTGAACATTACAACTTTGATGGTGACTCACCCTAAGTATTAATTTTATCTTCTAAATCAGCTTGTTATGTTATGCTTTAAAACAACTGGAACAGGACAGACATAAAGCCGGCCAAGAAATTAGGTCTAATTTTTTTTGTGTTATTATTTTTATTTTTTGGTTTAGACTAAAGCTGCAATTAAACCATGTCTGCTTTTTTTTTTTTTTTTTTAAAGGAGATTAAAATGTTTTACTGACAAGATAAGAAACTTCCTCCAGCTCCTGCTCAAACTTTCTCGCTGAAAATACTTCCTTCATTTAAAAGGAAATTTTGGATTCAAGTTTATCAATTATAGTAAAAAGAGGGATTTGTGTGCATGAGGCTGTCTATGATTTTATTTTGATTTTAGGAATAAAATGCATGAGACGCATATGTTGCACGTCTTGCACGTTTGCAGACTGTGTGATAGTTCAATTTGCTAATATCTACTTTATTAACTATGTTCCACACAGTACAAATTGCCTTGAAGTGGTATGTTAGAGCAAATGCTAACAGATAATTCCAAACACACAGTGTCCTGGACTGCAGATGTCATTAATTTGTTAATCTTTTAGAGAAAATATCTTTATAATATAGATATATAACATAGAAATTGCAAAAAAAGAGGTTATATTTTAATGTAAATGTACTTTTTTGAAAGTAAAGATATACATTTTACACTTTTACACTCTTTCAGTGTATTATTAATGAGTTAGGACTGTGTCAGTCTACAGAAGTGGAGTGTGACACAGTCTGCGACTATAGCACTGATCAATTAAGCAGTCATTAAGCCAAATGTACAGAGATTAATGAGAAAGTTCCTTAAACACTCGGAGCTGCTGAGGCTGCTAGACAGTCAACTTGAGGAAACTAAAACATAGTAAACAGAAGTAATATTCTAATATATGCGAAACCATGGAACCAAAATCATTTTACATCTTTGGTTGTGGTATCAGGAAAAACAGTTTCTTTTCTTAAATTGTTCCATTTTGTCAGATCTAAATAATTACTGGAAATGAAATCAACAACCTTTAAAAAAAAATTGTATGAAAGGAAATCAGCACCAGACGTTGCAGTGATGTTTTATTAAACCTGAAATCTTTATATCAATATAAGCTATTGGATATGAATTTACCTAAATTGATTCATCATATATAATTTTCCTTATACCAGAGGCATTTGTTATAAACTGGTGCATGCTAAAATAAGCAAATTGATAATGAACTAGAATTACTGCATTAAATTACGCATAATAAAAGCCACATGCAATACAGGGGAGTCCAATGTGACAGAAAGAAACCAGGGAAGAAAGAGAGAGAGCCTAACAATGAGAAAGGACAGAATGAGAAGTACAGCTTAAACAAATAAAGGCAGGGAGAGTATCCAGCTATGACTCCAAGCCAAGAATCAATATTCCAGAGGAGGGTCAGGGGATTAGTAAGGGGCTACTGACACAGTCGTGGGAGGAAACCTTTAAATTATTGCGCACAGAAGTGCAAAAGTGGAAAAAAGAATAAACAAAAGTCTGGCCAAGAGAGGGTTCCCCTACAAAAGAGCCTTCAGAGAGTTTATTCAACTACAATATTGGTAACGGTGGCCCACTTTAATTTTGAGTGTGTCCCACTTTGCAAAAGAACATGTTTGTATCTTGACAATTGATAGATATCAGAAATGGAAAAAAAAAATGTTTCTATGGCAACAGAAAGTGCTATACTGATGACCTCATCCTTACCAGTGTACCACAGTGCTGTGGAACTAAATGTAAAGGTCCTTTAATCAAAGGCTAGAATATTGCCATGTGACTTTAAGGCACACAAAGCCTTAAAAGCATCATTAATAGTCTAATTGAATCCATTTGTCTGCTGTTGACTTCATACAACGACTGCAAAAAGCGTAATGACCATTGAACATTACATTTAATTTCATTTACAGTATATGTAGAGTATTTTGGTATGAGTATCCTTACACTAATTACATCCAAGATACCACTGAACAAACCAACTTATCAAAGTCCACTAGATTGGTCCACAATGAATGACTTGCATAGAGAGAAACAATGACACTAAGTAGGCTTTATGATTTCAATTGCTTTCTTATTCTAGCTTTCTAAACATTTGTAAATACCATTAAACAAAACCAATCAACCAATATTAACACTGATGCAACTAATAATTCAACTCTTAATTGCTTTAAAAATCATATTTAACAGCTTAAATCCGTATAACGATAATAAAATCTGCTGTGATGGCGACACTGTGACACCAGAGAGAACTGATTTGCACTTTACTTAGATTTATTTAAAACATTTCTGTCGGGTGCTCTGTTGGATTGTAGTTTTGATATATGAACTACCCTTCATTCACTGCCTCATCCTGCTTCATCAACAGTTCTTTGTTACCCTGCAGTGGTTTCTATTCATATCTGAGATCTGATAGAGCTGGATTTCATATACACACTTAAATTCAGGTCTGTTTTCATTACATACTCTGATGCTACACACACTGAGGATATTTACAGCATTTATAGCTGATTTTAAACACCTTGACTGGATTCACACTGACAGTTTTTCATTATACCTCCATCTACACATCTGCATCTTATCTCAGAGGAATCTGTGTATGCAAGGAATATATTCCAATCACAAATTTCTTCAATGTGTAGATTGGAGACAAATTTATTGATAAACTGGCTATTCAGTTTATAGCTGACCACTTGACATGCATGTTATTTCTGATCGTCTTTGCCACTGCTGATGAAAGCATTAATAGTGACACTGACAAGGAC
The DNA here is from genome assembly GCA_014773175.1 of Lucifuga dentata. NCBI lineage: Eukaryota > Metazoa > Chordata > Actinopteri > Ophidiiformes > Bythitidae > Lucifuga > Lucifuga dentata. Next base: position 48,116 of record VXCM01001098.1, read on the forward strand.
GAAAAGCTTAATTTTCAGTCATGATTTTAGTTGAAGGACATGCTACACACCTTCAAGTACAGTATGAATTCTGGACATCAACTATACATGCTGGAGCTCTGCTGTGCAATGTCCTCTGGATAATTAAAATAATTTTATAATCATTTCTGAGTTGTGCATGAGGTTTGCAGCAAGGATAAAACAGAGGCGATGCAAGTACACTGTCAAATTGTTGAAAGCTTGGTAGATGAACAAGCTGATCACAATTCAAGAATGACGAAAACCCGAAAAAGTTCATTCAAGTAGTCCTTATAGGATATAATGAAAGCATGAATAACTTTCTCTATGTCCTGAATGACAAGTTGAATATGATTGTTCCTAAGATGATAGAAGTAGGGCTGTTCAATTTAGGTAATATTCTGATTTAAATGCAAAGATGAACTGAAATTAAACCCCAAATTCTGCATATGGAATTGCATGGATGGATCAGGAGTCAAGGGATTATTGAGCTGTTTTTGCAACAGGACTGGGACCAGTGATTAAATTTTTTGTCTTATCAATAATCAGCTGGAGGAAATTTTCAGGGATCCACCCTTTATTGTAAAGAAGAAGATTTTTCAACATATGAATATTCAACTTGAGGTTATGTTTGATAAAGTCAGGCATGTTTTTTTCTAATTGACAGCCAAAACATCTAATTGTAGATAAGACACTCAACAAGCACCAAAGGGGCTCATCTGAATGTTTCTTTCCTTCCCAAGGACAATCACGACTTGATGATATTAGTCATAAAGTGCTGCACAATCTTTGTTTGATCTCTACATTGAATAAACTGCCCTGCATAATAGTATGTGTATCGCCTCGATCAAAGTCCTCCATGAATTCCAGTTCTCCTCTCGACACACATGAAGACACACTTGAATGATCCCATGAGGAAGATTAGCTAAAGCTTATACTGAAACACAAGGGCAAGCATGCCAAGGACAGTGTATACACTTCACGAGACAAATTTAATGATGATAGTGCCAAGAATATTCTTATATATTTTCAAATACATCTACAATTCAAATATTGTGAAAATGCCAAGAAATGAAAGCATTCTTCCATTACTAAATTATTTACTCAGTGAATCTGGGCTGCCCTTTTTAGCTTATAATTTTTCAGCTGTTGCCAGAAAAAGGTGAGTTTCTTATTTGTTCTCATTATTATTACTGTAATAATATCCAATATATTGATTCTACTGGTTAATATTTTTTATACGGCTACAAGAACTAAAGACAGTACTTACAAGTTTCATTTGGAGAGTCTACCAGACTTTTTTCATGTCTACCAGAAGCCCCGGTTGACTTGCAACAGACTACGGCTTTCAAATCATTAAATTATGAATTACTCTTAATAGGCTCATGTATGATTAATGCATGGTGTATTACCTGACAATAACCCATATCTAATTATTACAGCATGTGCCCCTCTACAATTAAAATGGCACCCCGCAATAGGATGGCACAGGAGCCACTAGTTTCCAGAGTCATGCTCAGACACCGCTGAATGTAATTACAGAACAACGATGCCATAGCTTAATTAGAGCCATGCACTCTGAGTGTGTCAGTGGTAACTAAACCACTCCAGCTCTTTGAAATCACATCCCTTTCAGCCTTGTGTTTGTGCTGAAATGAGCGTTTAAAGTGCTAACAGATTTTCCACCATCTTGGGATCCCGAGGCTGTAATAACAGGGTGTGTGTCAGGGGTGATGAACCTACAGCTGTGGTAGCTATCAAGAGCTATATTTACATTATGGATGGGAGTTAAATAATGTTATCTAAAGGAGAGTCCTTCAAGAAAGGCCTCATTTAAGCTGCATTGCTTATGTCCTCGAAACTTAACCCCCTTAGTCATTTTAGTCTGTTTAGATATGAATAATGTCGTGGAAATCTATTTTTCTTAAATAAATTCCACCTTGAGGTGAGACTGAGTTTTCTGTGTTCTTTATTCTTTCTCGAGAAAGGGCACACACGCAATCAAGGAAGTCAATGATGAGTGCGCGCAGGCACTCAAAGTGTGTGTGTATTTTATAGCAATGGTGCACGTGACTGCGAGTCATGAGCACTTCTTAGAGATACCTGGTTGGTACCAGCTCTCTAGTTAGATCAAAGGTTCTCGAGACATCACCTCCTCACACAGTCCGTTTACTCAAAACCATGAAAGGGAGTGACATCTGTGGTTTGGAATTTAAACAAGTTTCTGTCTCATGACTCGCAGGCATGCACAGAGAGGGTATCTGCAAAATGTAAAGCTGAGTGTATAAAAACAAGTTATGAAAGTAAGTATAAAATATAGGCATAAATGAGATTTTCTATCACAAATAACAACATTAATATCAATTTGGTCATTATTTAAAGAGCCTAAATTTGTTACATGATTAGAGCATGGCTTGTTTAGCGTGAGAGTTGAATTTCTAATCTTACAGAATGCTGCACAGTCTCAACTTGTAGCATGATAAATAATGTGCTTCGGTGAAATTTGTTTTGGACAGAACACTGCACATAAACAGATGCAACAAATATGAAAGCCTAACCAATTTGCTGAATAGTTTTCTGCTTTGCATACTGGGGAAATGCTTAACCATGGATGGAAAATACAAGCATGGCTATTTTTTACTAATAAAACATAGTTGTTAAAACCTGACTGGCATTTATTCAAATACGATAATTTCAGGCATGGGTAAAGAGTTCCTCTTCCAGTGATAACTCACATCAACATCTATTCATACTAACAACATTGCAAACCATTACAGGATTGCAAAACCAAGCAGCTTGAATTGAGCATTGGGACATGTGACATTTCAAGATGATATGTTAAGGTAAGTTGGGAATCATTTGCATGGCATGTTACATGTAGGGCATTTTATTGCAGCAATATGAGACAGTAGCTCATACTGGTGGCTTTAAAACGCAGTGAGAAGTATTTGTGGAAAATTAGAAATACTGATGTCAGTAAACTGCTTTCACTCTTTATGCAGAGATGCCTTTGTGCTGCAGGAATAGAGCATCCTTGGATAAATCTGGGTAAGAACGAACAAACAAACCATGTACAGATGGTATGAATAAGAAGAACAACACTGACAAGAAAAAAAAGCGTCTTCAATAACCCTCACAGTGACTCTATGGACAATCATGTAGCAAGGTCAATGGAATATCTTGAGATTTCTTGCCATGATAGAATGATGTGATTTAGACATGGGGTGTGTCACCATCATTAGAGATGGTGACCCATATGACCTTTTCATTACAGATGAAATACTTTGAAATGGATGACTCATGCTAACCTGAGTGCAGAAGTGCTAGGCAGCGGCAGAGTGATGCTCCACCTCCAGAAAAATACAGAAAGCCAATAAAATGGGAAAATTTATGATCCATCCACAATGTCAACAAAATGATTTCTGACTTAAAAGTGAATTATTCCACTTACAAAGAAGTGCAGAACTTTTTTTTTTTTTCTTTTTTTACGCTTTGGTCATTCACCAGTAAAATGCCAACAATATGTACTTCTGCAAGCATTTTACCTTTTCATGTTTAAAGTCTAGTCAGCCTAGGTTCATTTTGATGACAGTACCAGAGGGAGCATGAAAATCAATAAAAATCCAATTTAGATAAACTGACAGGTAAGCCTTCCCTTCCAGCTGCCATTGTAGTTGCATATAATACATCACTGCATTTCAATGCGTCTATACATTCAATATCTAATGAGTGATGATGCCTCAAGTATTTTCTTGTCTAAGCCAGCTGGAGGCAGAGGAGAGTGATGAAAAGGCTTTCGGTGCTGTTTAAAAAAAAACCACGAAGGCCTTCTTCCACCACATAACAATGAGATGCTCAACACTATTAATACCATATTAATAGTCCATCTTATTATATTTCCCTTTTACTGTCACGCTGGTCAGAGCACTTTTAATCCAGAGCTACTTAAATAAGTGCCAAGTCAGAACCACTGAAATAATTACACATTGTGTATCAGTATCAGCCACAATTAAATGCTTCAAGTTAGTTAGCTCATACTGCAGCATCCCAAATGATTTGCTAATGCATTGGTGTTGCTTCGATATAGTGTTCACCTCCACAGGCTGCTATGTAGTTTTCCAAAATCCTATCGAGTAGTCCGTTGGTTTAGCCTTGTAACTCTCTGATATCTCTCACAGGTAAACAGCTTTGTGTCAGACAAGCAAGGACGCAATTGCCATTTGTTGTCATGAATCAGGTATTGATGAATATTCACGGTTCTCTTGTCGAGTTTCAACCATCCACAGAATTTTAATGCTGGGAACGAGTAGGATAATTACAGGCCTTCAGTCCGTGCTTAGGTCTTCTTTTTTCCATAACCTCTAGTGACAGAACAATTTGGACTGAAACATTGAACACAGCCAAGACCAAATTACAGCAACAGCAATAGAAGCCGATAACCAATTTTCAACTTGTAACACGGTACCTTTGTTCTCAAACTCATCAAATGATAATTAAGCCTTTCCCGCCGGGGCTCACTGTTTAGTGTGAGCAGACGAGACAACTAAATACGCAAGTACATTGGACCCTACCAGTGCAGAAAACATATGCACAAAACAGAAAATGGCTCAAGGTTCTGACAAAGAAGGAGATTCCCATATGAGTTTCAAGGTTTAAGTATTTTAAATAACTAAAAGCACAAAAACACTACCTTAACTGTACATATCTAAAGGAAACAAAGACAAAGAAACCAATATCTGTCAGAGGAGAGAGAGACTGATAGTCTGACACCAGCTTATAAAGCTGATCAGTCAGTCAGACCAGGTGAATATCGTTCTCCCTGCACACCACAGGCTCCTGCCATGAAGACGCCACAGGAAACCAAGAAGCCTGCAGACAGGATTGTCACAAATGTAACAAATTAGGTACCTTGAACTCTCTTCATTACATATTATTAATTAGATGAGTGTGATTCAATATTTCACAGCCCCAAGTTTCTATTACGACATGCTAGAAGTAGTTCAGCACCTGAAGTGATCTGGTGCGAGACACTGTCAGACATTCACAAAAAAACCTTCAATCTTCAGATATCAGGCTCTGGCAATGAGTGAGACTTGATAAATGAAAAGAAAGTGACAAAAGCATTTCTGTGCATGGTTCCTCCTAAGAGCCCTGTTGGCATTTGGACAGCTGATATTCAGTCAGTAATGGAGGTTTGACATTGGTCTGATGGGTACCCAGTGTAGCAAGAATGACAGGAAAGGCTGCCCTATATACCGTGCATGTGGCAGGTAAAAGCCACCTCATTTAAAAGTGTGCAAGACCTCACTTCAATAAACTGTAGACAAAAACTGGTTGGGCTCAAAAATGGAAAAGTCCATTCGAAAGTTCTTGAACTTTGCCATTGTGTGCATAACACAACGATCTGCTGATGACTCCTGACTGGATCTGGAAACCTCTCTTAAATGTTTTAAATCATTTAGGAGTTTGACCGTCTCTTAACATTTGGGAACATTTATAATGAATGATATTGCAATCACCAGAATTTTGATGTGTTTAAGACCAAGATTTTATTCTGAGGGGCTCAGAACATAATATGGCAATGGTCATATGGCAATGGTCTGCGTTTATTGTGTAGATTTTAAATGGCTATTTTGGGAACATAACACCACAGAACCACACATGAAAAACCTAACTATGTCTTTACAGTTGTTTCTGGTACCTGTCTGCTTTAGTAAATAATCACTGTAGGATTATGATTTGGTTTGACATTATCCCCTGCCTTTTGGAAATTTGATCTGTTACTGATTGAAGTTCAAGTGTGAATTTAGCAGGTTATGCACTGTAAAAGCTTTCAAAGTGGACTGAAATGGAAATTGGCCCTTGTGCATTTGAGTGAACAATTCCTGTCTGTCTGCACTTGCATTATTTCCTAATATGTGGTACTTCACAGTGTTCCCAGTGTGCAGCTGGCCCTATGCTGAGATGTCAACTGATTTCTTTGGGAAAATAGAAAACAACATTGGCTGTCTTTTCTCTCATGCTGCCAAAGCTAATATCAGCGACTCCCAACATCATGAACAAAGTAAAGTTTGTAAAAAATATGGGGTGTGACATGAATCTCAGCCGGAATTTTGCTGGTTTTAATTTTATTGCTGGTTTTATAATGGTTATTCCAGGTTCAAAGCTTGTTGTTTCCTATACAGGAGTAAATCCACTCCATACAACTGACAGAGCAAAAGGATCAGTACAGCATTCAGATCCGTCTCATAGCAGTTGTCATACTGTGCCTTTAATAACATCTAACCAGTCTGACGTTATCCCTTGAAAATCTGTCTGATCCTCTTGGATCAGACATTTGAGCAGCTCCATGATGAAAAGACTAGAAACTGACGAAGGCTGGTTATTGATGGGACATATTTTTACTCCTTTGTAAGCTTTTGCACTGTACAGTACGTGCTGCCTTTGCAGGTACAGAGCCTAATAAACCAATGTAGCTCAAGTGTAACAGCATAAATGTCCAACTTTACTTTCAACTTGCTACTTTTACCCCTTGGGCATATCATCCTTAGCCTAATGTCTAAAACTTTAAACATAACACAACCATAAGATTTTCTTACCCTCTCTATGGGATGATTTCTTTCATCTCCTCACATTTTACCCAATATGCTGAAGCACAATTAGTCAGACAAGAACTAATTTATACTCAATGGTGACAAATGGACAGTGAATCGTAAAATGATATAATTACCTTTCAGAAAAATATGGTGGACCTCATTTAATTGACATTAATTAGTCAAACTGTTTGAAAGTGAAGCTGAAACCCTTTCAAGTGTGAATGGTCATACAAATCCTATGTATAATTAGGCTCTCTTTTTTCCTGATTTTATCTTTAGGCCAAATATTAGTATTTACTTAATGTGTTGATAGTATTACCAAGGGATGTGTTTCCACTTTTTGAGTATAAATGCATCACAGATCCCAGTGAATAATCTTAATTTTAGACTGTTTAGATGGCCCACCAAGCAAGTTAACCAAGAATAGCAGATGTTCTTTACCAGCATTTGTAAAACTGAATTATAATGGCAGCAACATTCTGCTCTGGTCCTAGCAAACGGAAACAGAAAGTTGATGCATACAGGTGTTTATGACTAAAATTATCCGTGCACATGCACACGCTGCAAACATCTGCTTACAGTATATGCTTGATGTTTAGTGTCTGACACTGGACATATGGCACGTATCTGTGTGTGTGTGTGTGTGTGTGTGTGTGTGTGTGTGTGTGTGTGTGTGCTGTAATGTCACAAGATTTGTTCACAAGAGAAAAAAGGCTTTTTTAAATGGAGTGGGTTGCACAGTGTAGTATGGCAAGCCATATTCTCTCTGAAAATGTTCCCTTATACCTCACTGACCTATGCACTGTTAACCCAAAATCAATTTAAACTAAACAAAGAAGAGTCTGGTTTCTCTGCATGATCTTTGCCATCTAAATGGTCAGAGTAATCTTCCTGGAAGTGCAGAATGTGCAGACATAGCCATATCCTGAAATAATGCCAAAAAAGACCCATATTCAAGTGGTTTTCTCCTACAATTTCAGTAATATCTTACTGTATATGTTTTATATTATATCTTATAAGACCTTTTTCAACCCCTTTCTCAAACAGCAATGATCCAGCAAAGCTATGAAGTCAGTAATACACAAGACACACATATAAATATAGTTTCATATACTGTACCCTTATGGGTCATTACAACTTTCTCCAAGTATGACCTTAACTAGCACTAATAAGCTTCTATCAGCTAAAGTAACTGACAAAGGTGTATATTGCTTATGTTACACAGTGCATCTATGTATGCAGGAAATGGTCCAAAAACATTCAACTGCAGCTGACAGTTTAGTTTCGAAGATTTATACACTCCATGAGATTGTTATGAATAGCACTTTCAGCTCTTACAGCTCTTACATTTGCTTGCAGATGCACAGATGATGTGTGTAAAAATGGCTGAGGGAATTAGCATTTAATGAATTGATGGTCCAAAATATTCCAATTAATGCATTTCTTTAGTGAGTGGGCTCTTAATGTGGAGGTCATTAAATTGTTCATCCAGCTCCCTCTCATATCTATCAGGGTTGAATTCCGTCAAATTAAACCACTGGGCTGGTACTAAAAAGCCTGTGAAAAGTTAGTCATATTTAGCAAAGAGCTAAGGAAACACAGACACATCAGGCTGGGAGATCTGAAGTCTGCCTTTACTCCACAGAATGACACTTGAACAAGGCAGCAAAATACAAATATGTGTGTCTGACCAGGCAAGTTGTGTAACTTTTCAACGTTTGTTACTTATCAGGATTGCAGCAGTGAAATTGTCCACATTTACACCAATCAATACTCCGCCACAGAAATGTCTCGCTGTAGTCGTTGTGCTGCAGATAATTTTCTTTCTGTTTTGCATAAATGCTGTGCCTTTTTAGTATCAACTGGCTGAAACCTTGAAGCAGTTTTGACATTTTTAAATGACTTTGTTTGCTTTCTTTTTCTCTTTGTGTGTTTGTATGTATGCACAGTTTCAAATCAGCTTAAGACTGGTAAAGATGTAAATAAAATACAGTTTGCACACATTCAAAAATCATACTCATACGTTCTGATTATATACCGAGTCTTTACACTATTAACAAAAATGGGAAATAATCCAGAACGACTTCTGCAATAACGTGCCTGATGACATGCCGAACGTAAATCAAAAAGGCAATCTTGGTACCCCACCTCAGAGCTATTGCTCCTCATCATACAGCACCAATCTCTCTGATTCTGTAATGGTATCAAATGTGTCACTTAGCTATGTGGTGTCCAGGGACCTGAATGGGTCTCGGAGGCCATCCCTGAATCAATGAAGATGCTGACAGCATCAAAGGAGAAATATTTCAACTGCTGAGCACCGTCAACATGGCCAGGAATCGGAAGACAATATGTTCCCCAGCTTGTTCATCACTCTGAGATAATTATTCTTCTGAGGTGCACTCCTGAACAGGTTGCAAAACAGATTTATGATATAATTACACAAACAAAAGACAAGCTAGCACTCCATCTTGGACATACATACATGCATGCACAAGCTTTCAAAGGATCCCCTTGGTGGTTTGCAAAATAAAAAGGAACTTTTCAAGTGTGACCATGGTAACAGAGCCAGTTGAGATCAACCTACGACTTTCCTGTTGTTTTCCAAGGTGGTCTAATCCTTTAGAAAATTGCATCAATTGGTTTGAGATTTCCATATTCCCACTAAGAGGCAGTGCATTTAGGTAAAACAAAAAAGAAAATTGCTTCTAGAATGACAGCAGCAATGAGATATTTTTGAGACAGGGACAGACTACCATGAGAGAGAAAAACAGGGAGAGTGAAGACAAAAGAAAGACAAACAGAAAGAGACAGACAGCAGGGAGGACATTCAGCTGACCACATGTGCATGTCTTTGACAACCACTTAAGCTGCTCTCTGTCACCTTGATTCAGTATCTGTAGTGACAGTTCAGTGGCCCATGAAGGGGACTAAAGGCCTGAAGGAAAGGAGAGAAGGATAAGAAAGAGACATCTTCCTTGTCTAAATTTTTTTATTTATTTATTTTCTCGAGTTTTCCCTTCTTACCTGTCTCTGAAATGTTCTTCTGATACTCAACTGCCATACTGTCACTATGATGTACTGGCCATAAGTGAGCATGTGTGTGCGTATGTGGTGTGTGTCTGTGTGTGCATGTGTGCAGATACGCTCACTTCATCGCACCCTTTTATTAGAGTTCTAAAAATATGAAAACACCATGATTGACCTTTGCTTTTCATTTTATGCCAGCCATGTGGAAAGGTTTTAGCACATCTATAAGTCATGCATCATGAGCTCAGCTTTAAAAGGTGAATTGTCACAAGGAATGACATGCATCCTGTACACGATAGACCTGTGTATTTGATGCTGGCTTTGATGATTTCTTTGTTTGGTTTATTTGCTGATGTTCGTGATAAAATTTTCAATTTGTGTGATTCTGTAAGGAGTCAAACAGTCTTACCTTCAGAAGATTGTACAGATTACATTTTGAGAATTAACATTAGCTTTACATTTCTGCGCTCAATGTAAGCACAGGTAATATCCGCAGCTATAACTATAACATTTAATATAACGTTTATGTTTATCCAGGTTTGTTTAGCTTCAGTGGTTGACCTTGTATCAACAACTAAAATACCACTGCCGGATCATAACACAATTCAGTTGTATTCAGCATGACAAAGTTGACTTATATTTTCTAAGCAGTTAATTTCCTGTCACTACTGTTGCTGATAAGCCGTGAATACAATTTCATCAAATAAAGGCCACAGGACAGACAAGACTGCTGCATTTGTAATAAATTAAATACCTTGTGAATTGATCCAGGCTTTGATGCTATCAGTCTGACCTCTGCAATCTACAATTACAGACATGCAGAAAGGATTAGATGTGATATTGAGCATCGTGTCCTGTGGAAAAGACGAGTGTGTATTTGTATATTTTGGCTGAAACACACATCCTTCCCTGAGCAAATTGAAATTGCCACCTCCCAAGACACCATGAGCATATTTCTCAATTTCAGTAGAAAGTAAATCCTAAAAAAAAAAAAAAAAAAAAAAANAAGAAAAAAAGAAACTCCATCACCCCTCCTCTGAAAGTAGCAGCGGATGAGCCGCCTGCTTTCTTGGGGCTTGCTGAACATCAATCACATTCAGTGAAGGTACAAAAGGACCTTTTTAAATCTTCTGAACTCTGCCGCAGCACACGCTGTTACCTTCTCCTCAGTGCCCTGTCACAATGAATTGGGTCGGGCTGTGGTAAACATATTTCCTCTGCTCACTTTGAACACCGGCTTCTAGCTTCCTCCTGTATGTGTGCGTGTGTGTGTGGGCTTTTTGGAGTTTTTCTATGTAGAAAAAAACTGACCTATGCTTGCTGTGATTGATCAAAACATGAATGCATTGTATGACTATCTACCCCTGCTTCAAATATGAAACAATTAAAAACACAAATGTATCACCCAAGATATCTCTAATAAATTTGCACTGTAACACCACTACACTATTGTCCAACTTATAAATTATTAACCATATTCATGTGTTAAATCATCTTTGCCTTGTATCAAATAAAACACTGTTATAATATCAATGAATATACTTACTCAAATATGCTCTACGCCATCATCCACTGAAAATGTCAGAATGTCAAGGCACTTCATTCAATTAATTCATATATTTGGTGCTACAGGCTATATCTAGATACTAGGGGGCAAAGAAAAACCAATTACGAAGACAATGTCAAAAATCACATGTCAAGCTATAAAATCAACACACCCCAAAGGGCCACTACGTGAATTAAGACATGAAATGTCAAGCAAATTCCTTATAAGCCATGAGGAGACAGTCTGTTAAGGGAGAATATCTGTTTGGTTTCTTCCAGTTGGTTACTTTCTCAATGGTTTCTCCAGCCAGTTTAAAATGCACAGCTACTATACCGTCAGTGTGTTTACATGCACATTAAAACTTTGATTATACTCAAATTGAGGCAATAAGTTGATTTTTGAAAACATCATGTAAACATCGTAATTAGCTTGAAATGATCAGAAACTGAAGGGGGCTTACTCCACACACATAACATGAATCCTATTAATTCCATCCACGGATACCTCTTACTCACACTATTGTCTTAATTGGAGATTGGAGTACAGACAAATAATTGGAGTGTAGCATGCATGTAATCGTAGCGTTACCTGTTCTGAAAATGCTCCTATAGTTGTTTTTCCCATGTAAAACTCAGAGTGGCACTGTGTATGATACTGTATATATCACGGTGATTAAGCTATTTATTACAGAACACAATTTTGTATTCCCTATGGAACAGCATTTGTTTGTGAATACACACTTGGTATACACATCACATTTCCAATTTCCATCTCGTAATGCAGGGAACAGATTATACATCTTACGACTACTTAATATCCATTTACTGTTACATACAGTAAGTGTGTATGTGCATAACTGTAATCTTCTAAACTGGCTGCATCAACATGAATCCTCCCCTTGATTTCATTGGCTCCATTAGAGGAATGAGGCTATAGGCTAGTGAGACAGACCTCGTTAAGAAGTGTGGGGGGGAGAGGGAGGGAGAGAGAGAGAGAAGAAGGAAAAAGAGGTGTAAGCAGATGTAAAGAAAAGACAGAAGGAAAGACCTAGAGGTATTACAGTTATAATGAAATGAGAGAGAGAGAGAGAGAGAGAGAGAGAGAGAGAGAGATGGTTCTCATGACATGGCAGGAGGCCAGGGTCAGTGACAGTTGACTAATGACTTTCACTGAGGGTGCCAGCCTCAGATTTATGTTTCCCCCTTGCCCAAATCCACCCTTAGTATCTTAAAGCAAGAGTTATTCATGAAGTAAACGGGCACGTACACAGGCACAAGGCACATGCACCCTCAGAGATTTAGAGCAGGAGTTGCTTGCCAAAGTGAATGCACACAAACGAGCAGTGATGTAGCAGTAAATAAAATGCCAGGCAAACTACTTATCATAAGGCGTCAAGACCACAAATATAAACAAATGCCACTTATAGTCTCAGTAAAACATTAATTTATGACCTTTGAACCTTGAATGGAATATAACAAGTGTTGTAGAAACTGGCCTTGTCATTACCTTAACCTTCACCTCAAGGTGAACACACCAATATTATCTATGAGCTTCATTCAGTCTGGCATACAAAACCAGTATTACCATTATCACTAAGTGCTTCACCCTTCATATACAAACTAATTAAGTTAAAACTCATTTATTTAATTATTATTTTAAGTTTAGTTTGAGTTTCAACCTGAGTCACTTTCATTCGTATGCTTATCAAATGTTTTTTTTAATTATTAGCCTTTGCTATGCTTCCAAAGTAATTATGTAACTGCATAATGCCTGTAGCGTTTAGCACTTTCTGCCAAATAATTATTACTCTCCCCTGCATTTTAGCCCATTTTCAATGTTGTAGTCAACTGCCATGTTTGACAGGTAGCTCCAGGTGAGTGTGTTGGGGTGCAGCACTACCTGCAGAGATCCATGTTCTGCTTCAGGCAGTAGTGACTCCAGCTTGGCTGGGCACTCCAATGAACAGTACCAGCAGTCTTTTGTGGGTGGGGTGCCAGCGTGGGATTATAGCACTGTGGCTACATTTAAGACTCCTACTGTGTGGTTAAGATGGCTGTTTACCAGAGGAGTGGAATGAACTGACTCTGGGGGAGATCCATGCATATTTTGGTGTATTACTGTTGGATCAATACAGGAACTCAAAGAGGAACACAAAGAATGCAGTGCATCCTGCATCCGGTTGCAGGTTGCATCTGACACAATACAAATATATGCAGCCTAATGTGCATATGTTTGCATGTGTGTATTACAGTACAAGTAACAGATTTTCTGAAAGTGAGACAGAAGCTGGATGAGCATACAATGGCTGAGTGAAAAACAATGCATGGTAGATGCTTTAAATCTAAAGCGCTTTACTCTGCCATGACTAAATGAGAGTGCAGAGTGTGGATGAGAGAGAGAGAAAGATGAAATGAAGGGGAAAGAGCTAAAGGCATGTTGGCAAAGATGGGTGATACTGCAGATGTGAGTGTGTGTACATGTCCGTACTGTGTGTCTACTTCATTTGCTGATGGTCCCTTTTACACATGCAGGTTACTAAATGCCAAAACAATAACAGATGTGGAACGGACTCATCACGAGCCTAATTCAGATTGGCACCAAGAAACATGCAATCAAAGTGTTTCAACTTGGCGATAATTAATTGCATGAAGGGGTGGTTTGGAACTCAAGAAGACACAAATACATACACACATTTGCACAAAGACTCATTCATGCTTGAAGATTAACTGTGATACACACAGACACACACATCTACCCGCACAGATCTGTGAACATTTCCACAGACTGATTATCAAGTGCATAAGGACTTTTGAGAGTAGGGAGCTGGAGAGCCCTGCCAGTTGGTGAGTATTTGGCAAGCAAAATCGGGGAACTATGATTACAGTCTGAGTGTTATTTTTCCATCGACCCCCAGATGGCTAAATGGACAGGTTTAATGCCACCCTCATTTGCCAAAAAAAAAAGAAAGGGAAAAAATAACCCTCCTGATATGAAACAATACATAAAACATGCACTGACTTTGATTGTGACTGTCACGCACCGTCTTTACATTTGAAGGGATGTGAAGAAAAGAAATGTCTGAATAGTTCTCTGAACAGCTCCTCTAAATCTTGGTAGAGACAGGACTTCCCAGGTTTAAAAAGTTGAGAAAATGTTTTTCCTCCTCCGCTTGAAAGTAGGACCTCTGAGAATTCCGAGCCAGTTAGGTCCAATTCCCATCTCTGAGACGTTTGCGAGAATCCGTTTTGCTCAAAAGATACTTTGCAAGATGGATGCTTTCTCTCACGAGACTTCAAACACAGCTCCTTTGGCTGAAAGACAGTCTCACTGCACACAAGATGATCCTGCTGTCCTGCTAAAGGAGAAGAAATTGATATTATAACCTTCTTATAAATTTAGACCCACACAGTACATCCAGTACGCAAACAACATAAGACAAACTTCCAGTAAGTTATTTATTTTTAATGGCTGGAGAATCTGTGGGGTTCCTTTGCAGATGGTTTTGTTTTTTCTAAATTNTTTTTTTTTTTTTTTTTTTACTGCCTACAGGCATTGTAACAGGAAACTGCCTGATATTTTTCTAACCAGACAGTGTTCACAGTGTCTCTTTGTGAAAGGTTTAAATCTGTCAGCTAAGTTTAAAAATAGTTGATTCACATGTTCAGACTTTTCGGGAAAACTAGTGAATTCTGTTGGCTGTGAGCTAACAAGCGACCTTGTCAGTGTATCATTACTGTACTGTGAAAATAGTGTCTCCAAAATACCAGCAACTAAGAAAAAAAACACCTTGTTTTAAACCTGGTGAGAACTGATTTTTAGAGATAATCCAATGTGTGTGTGTTTTTTTTTATTGTTTTATTAAATGAAGAGAAGTTATTGGCCTATCACAGAGCTTTTAGTTCATTTATCTCAAATCCAAACTTGGAGATATATATATGGTTTTCACTTCACAGGAACAATATGTTCTTACAAGTGTTAATGAGAAATCCTGGCTATGTTAGGAAGCCAATTTGTTTTGCTTAAATATGGTGCCATAATCCTGTCACCACAAGCCACAACTTATAATGTTATATACAGTATATTTGTAAGAAAAATAGACCGACTATTACTATCATCAGCTACCTGGAGGGCTTTTCAGATTGGGGGGGGGTCTGCTTTGCAACTTTTAGATTGCAAGACACACCAAGTGCGAGCTCCGCAGAGAGAATTCAAAGTGCACTCAGTTATTCCAATTTATATCCCCACTTTGTGATCAAGGGGAGATCACAAAAAATACACAGAATTCCTGTTAACAACTACTCCTCTCCCCTGCAATTAAATTGTGTCGCGTTATCCCCATTTACATGATTATTTGCTCTGAGATTACAAACACAAAAACACACGCACACACACAAATCACCCCTTCCCCTCTCTATGATGGCTGCTTGTCACCCCACGTTCCAGTGTGGACATTCTAAAAAGGTATAAACAACAAGGTCTTCAACCAAATAGGGTGGGGCTGGGCTGGATGAAGCTGTAAGACTATGAACACAGCCTGAGTACACAATGATTAGAATTAACTTGGACACAAAGAACCCTGACTCTGCCTTGCCATTATATCTGGACAGTAAAGTTTTGATCACTTGCTTGTACCACGCATGACTGAAATAAGGATGCACCGCTGTTTCATGGCCAGCTGTTACTACAACAACTACTATTTCAGATAACTTACTTCAGACACACAATTGACAATGACGCTGAACACACAATTACATAACTATATAGAATGTATAATGTAAGCAATGCAGAATCTGACAAACAGTTTAGCTGATAAAAAATGGTGGTAGGTTGGGACGTTTAGATGTGTTTGTGTCTACAAGATGCGTGGGCTACGCAGCAATCAAGTGCTTAATTTGAGAAATGGATACATTCTGACAGCAGAGGGGCACACACACACACACACATTCCCACCTGAAATGTAACTGTGAGTTCAGTCGCTTCTGTGTGTTAAACTGTTGCTGCAGGATGTAAAAAGTGGAATCACATCTAATCATCTGGTAAACATGACAGAATCCCACACACACACACGCCAACAAAGAGATGTCACATTAGTGATAGTAAAGCCTTGTGGTGTTGTGCAACTGAGCCCTCCATCATCTACAGCTTGTACTGTTCCAGTTCTTACTCTCTGGATCAGTGTATTGGTTAGCTTGAGGCCATACATATGCAAAATCTATCTTTATGTTAATTCAACAGATCACACACTATATGCACTGTAAATGCATTAGAATATGCAATAAAATCTGCTTTACATGTTTTCCTTATTTCTCCAAAATGCCCTGGAGTAGTACAGATGGAAGAATTATCTGGTCAGTGTGGGCTATATTTTGTTATGCTGCATGGAAATGCATCAAATTTGAAGTGATATGTCATGAATCCATAGCTTAAAATGTCACACTGTTTATGTATCCTACTGTGTCATTCCACTCACAATTCAATGTGTTACCAAAAACATTAATCTGCATTTGTGAAAGTGTTTGTGCAGTCTGTTTAAGGGTATCTGCTGAAATTAAAGCCGTCTGTCTCTGAAACAACCCATGAGTAACAAAACAGACACAGACACTTACACACACACACATTTTAAGGCATGAGTAACCGCAGTTTGAAGCATTAGGGATGACCTTGTGTCTAAACCTGAATGTCTCTCTTCACAAATGATTTGTATCGAAAAGTCACACTTGTCCTCTCTTACGCCCACACTTGTTTAGGCTCCTTTGAGAAGACTGAACTCTGAATTGGATGTCCCTGCTTTGTCTTGTTGAAATCTGTCCACTGAGACATGTTGCATAACACGGAGCTTTAGTCACCAGAAACGCAGCATCAGTTGTTTTCTATTTCTTGGGCTATGGGTGCTGTTGCTGTTCATTACTCAGTAATCTGAGTCACTGTTCACATCTTAGCTAAAATTTAATTGTTTTAATGCTTTTGTACTGGTGCTCCATTATCCATCTACAAATCATTTTGTATATAACGAGCACTTGCACCCAATAAACACTTTAATTGCATGGAAGATAAATTCTCAAAGTATTTTACAGCACTAGGAGTAATTAGCAACTTGTTTGCTCTTTCTCTTCACGTTATTTTTACTTTCTCTTACTGGAAGGACAGTCTGAGCCGTTTGCACTGCTAGATAAAGTTATTTACTGTAAACTATAGGAAAAAGTGTCTTCACAAGCAGAAAACATATTACCTTAAAGTGAATGATTTATTTAAGAAAAAAATATGCGTATTTTCTGTAAAAAGTAACAAGTTTTTCCGCTGCTTTGCTCTCAGCATGGTGAGATTTCTCCAGCACTTGAGCAAAGTGTGCATCAGCCACCAAATATCCCTGGTCCAGGGTTTGGGAGATGTTGATCTAAATATCTTCACTGTGGGCAGTGGGCTGCAAGCTCTCTGACATGTCATCCACTGTGCTCAGTGTAAAACTCACTCTGACTACCTAATACTGTTTGTTAAAATGTGAACTAAGATGACTATTTCTGCATTTCAAAATGAAAGTAAAGATGCACCAGAAAAGCCTTTTTTTAATATCAAAATACAAATACATTTTCATCTTAAATCTCAAACACAAGAGTCCGTCCTCGCTAACTGAAATGTAATAGATCCACCCAATGTGCTGAAATGAAATATTGATGTAAGGTGTGGTCACTAGGAGAAAGATGTACCTGTAAGAAATATTAAATAAAAGTTTTGAACAAAATGAGCTCGGTTGAATCCAATGATAAAAACTCAATTACTGAAATATCATCCACAAGAGGTCAGAATTAAAAACTTAATAGTGGAGTACAAACCGTCTCCTTTGGTACAAAATGATTACAGACCATTATCTACTCTCTAACTCTCCACATGTCATGTATACAGCACATCTAAAAAAGACGTTACAAAGACAATCTGATTTCTTTGTGGAACAAGATTTCAGACTTCTTTCTAATTCATGAATCTGGCATCTTTAAAATGCGAGGGCTGAACAGAGTCAAGTGAGGACTGCAGGGGAGTAACAGCCGTTAAGCTTATTTGTTGTGTTTGCTTTGTACTGCACAATACAGCACAGCAGCTAGCCTGAAAAATGACCGCTCTGGATTCTATTAAGCTAGATTAAACTGCCCATAATAAAGTTTGTGTGACATATGTTTTAATATTGATTAAAGAGGGTTATGATTGATGAGCACTGGAGAAAAACTCCAATTGGATCGATGCTACACTACAATGTCTCAAGATTCAAAATATGAGGTCAGTTTTTAATATTTTCTTGCACTACACAGTGAAACTGGTGCCTGAAAACTGACATTTATTCTTAACCCTAAGCTTTTTGACTTCGACCAGCTATTATGACAAAACAGCATTTATCATTTAAAGAACACACACACACACACACACACACACACACACACACACACACACACACACACCGACATACACCTTGCATATTTATCTCTGCTGTCATTGCATTAGCAGTAAAATAAAGATGTTTTATTGAGAGAAGCTCTCTGCATTCTTGTCAGGTCTAATTTCTTATCCTGCGATGGATCATTATACCAGAGTAACATGATAGACATCTGCCAATCTGGAAAATGTGAAATTAGTGTTTGCACAACAGTCAGCACATTTATATGTGTGATAAAACTTAGATTCTACTCCTAGTAAGAGACCTAGATTATGCAATTCCTTGATTTATTACAGGTGTGTTTCTTCATGATATTCTCTGTATAACTTTCTACACAGAAAATTATTTTAAGCCAATGATTTTATTTAATTGTAGTTTTAATGTTTCAGGCAAGTGGACTTTGTATTTTAAGAGTACTCTGAATTCTCTTATTTATCGTCAGGTTATCAAAGAAGTTTTGCTGCTTCATAGTTTCATCTTCTGAAAAATGGAGCAGGATGCATTATCTCGTAGATGGAATCTTACAGTAGACCAAATTTCAATGATTAAATCATGTTTATCGAGCAGATTACAAAGACTAAGGAAATGCCAGACCTGTAAAAATTAATCCATTTCCAAATAAATAAATAAATACAAGATTTCTCTTAGATCATGGCTTATCTAAGACAGATCTTGGCTTACACACAACGCTTCAAGGATATAAAGGATGACAACAGCCTGTGAAACAAGAATAATAAAACTCGCAGTACCAAATATAAGGGGAAGGTAATGTGTGAAAAATAGGATCTGATCCTGCAAAAAAGGGTTAATAAAAAGTGCTGTCTTCATTGATTTGGAGAATATTTTCTCAAGCATGATGTCTGTTGCTCTAAAGGTCAGATCAGAAAATGATGAAAGTGAAACTAGGAGCATCTCCTCCAACTCAAGGCTAGACAGGAAATTATTGATTTGAGCATAAGGCACAGAAAATATGAATGAGCACTGATCTTAACCCACAGCACTGATTCTGCGTATTTAAATTTGCAAGAGGGACTGCAATGGAAACATGTAAAAGAATGTTTTCTCATTAACTCAAGCATTCATGTAAGCGACCTGAAGTTAACTTTTCATAAAGATGTATCATATTCCTTACACTCTGACTGATTCTCTTTCTCTCTCTTGATCTCAAAATCAATCTGAGAATCCACCTTGTTCTCTGCAAAGCCTTCTGTCTTCAAAAACTCACATATGCTGTATTTGTGAGATAAAAAAATAAGTTTACTTGCAACATTAATTAGTTTCCTGCAACTTTGGCTAAGAAAGATCTTGGACACATGCTTGGTGCTGAGACAGATGAAGCGGAGGCAAACGGCAGTGTTTTCCAGCCAAAGACTGAGCTGGGGTAAAAGAGTCATTTGCGATGAAGCCATTCAAAGTTTGGGTTGTTTCACTTAAGGAAAGTGGATGCAGAGCAGTGTACATGCTAGCCTTTTATATAGGATTTAACAGGTTTGGCTGAGTATCTCCATGCAAACTGTCAGTGTGTGGATACATTGAGTTGCATGGTTAAACTCAGAATCCTCATATAGGATAACGTCTGCAAGAACAGGAACTTTATTTGACATTACTCTGTCCACTCTCCTGTATGGAGATCAGCTTGATAATAGGTCCCATATGAATGGTCAGCTCATAATTGCACTCCTCTGCTCCTATTTTTTTCCTCATCCCTCCGAATGCATCTCTGTAGCAAGGCAAATGTCACTAAATGCCAGGCCAGACTTACCATTCCAAAAGCCAAATGTTAGTTCAACTGAGATGTCAGTTTCCACTCAGCCTGACCAGCTGTTCCCTCATTTGGCTCTTTTTAACCTCAGTGACAGGAATATGAGATTCAACATTTGGCCTATGCTCTCTTTAGTATGTCAGGCATATGCCATAGATACATGTTAAGAGGTGGTGGATGGTGGTGAAATGGAGAATCCCATAATAACCATGTTTCTGGATGATATTTAGAAGAGTGCTGTGGCTTTTAAATATCATCCTTTTGTTCATCATAACAGTGATTCATCACAAACAAGGGTGATATATTTTTGACACGCTGTCTAACAGATACTACACAACAGCTTATCATAACATCTTTGGCTTAAAACTTTGCTTTTAAGTTTCTGTCTCTGAAATTGTCTCATGATGGCATATAAAGTGCAATAAAGCCATTAATGCTTTATGAAAACAAGCAGATGAAAAATAAGTAAGGCCCAAAGCCTCAGTATAGGGATGATTTTGGAATGAGAATGTTGTTTCTGAGAAATGAGGGTTTATAATATAAGTGTGGTTTTTATCCCTATTAACTTTTTACTGTGCTGTAATTATTTTTATTTATTCTTATTGTTTTTATCTTACCTTCAACTCTGTAGCACTTTGAGATTTTGTTTAAAATGTAAAGTGCGTTACAAATAAAATGTATTATTATTATTATTTTTTTTTTTTTTTTTTTTATCAAGTGTTAATCAGAGTTTTAGAGAATTAAAGCTACGGTAAGAAAAAACATGGCAACTGTGAATTAAGGGTGAAATGACCCTTCAAAAATGGAGCACAGGTGAACAGGACACTACTTTGACACACCAACCAGAGAAGCAAACACGTTGTTATGTTATAGGCTATGCTCTGTTGGTTAGCTATGACATAAAAATGAGCATATTGCGCTGTGGGATTCAGCCTGGCAAGTATGGGCAGACTCCCTTCCCCATTCCTCTCTCTCTCTCTCTCTCTCTCTCCTCCTCTGACCCTCTTCCATAGTGAAAGCTAACATCTGTAACCACAGTGATACGATCTGTAAGTAATCCATAACCATAAATCCGTTGACATTCCATCGGGGATAATGCTAGGGATAGGGGTAGGGGTTACAATATTACCGTCCACTAACCAAGCATCTCCAGTACCTCCAGAACCTTGAAATTAGAACAAGCGAGCAGCAGATATCATCTGCAGACAGTTCAGAATAGAAAAAGAAACAAAAAAAAAAAAAAAAAAANAAAAAAAAAAAAAAAAAATCCTTTTTTACTGTTTTGATAACATACTTGTCACTTTGGTTCCAAGAAAACTAGCATAAAAACATGGCCAATGGGGTTTCAAAAGAATCTTATCTCTTTAATCTCTCTTTGACCAATACGGGGTTTTCAATCTCTTGAAAACGCTGTATTGGTCAAATGCTTTTAATGCTTACCTGTTTGTTTTCTCCTTTAATTCAATACCACATTTAATTCATATTTCCATCATATTATTACTGTAATGGTCTATACATTATCCACTATGTAATAAAATGTTTTCATTGACTACATTACCTCAAATGCAGAGTGTGTTTTTTTTTCTTCCATGAAAATCTCCCCCTTTCATATTTCCTATTGTCCAGTCATGGGTTTTAAGACTCAATGATAGCATCAAGTCTAGGCTGTATCATGCTCCAAGGCTATCTCCATGGTAAATAGCCTGCGATAACCATCCTTATTATGTCCAATGCTGCCAAGTTGTCACCAACTATGAAATAATACCACTATTAGCAGCTAATGGCAAGCTCTACAAAAGACAGATTTCTTGTAAAGAAGCTATAAATTTTCCAAGGGTCACACGACTGTATGTGAATGTGAGTTTGTATATACAGTGTGTGTGTATGTGTGTGTATTCAGTATGGGAGTCTGAGATGTGTCACAATTGAGGATGCTTAAAGGACTCTTGAGAAACACAAGCATGTTGCTATATACATCATATTTTATAAGATTATAATTATAATTTGACAATTTATGGAACTTGCTGTACATAGATGTTTCAAAGATACACTCAATGTTGAAAAATGGAAAAACTGCAACTCTGGTTGTTCTATAACACTAGGGGTGACATTAACATAGACATAGAGTTACTTCTACAAGTAACTTTATGAAATGCAGATATACTACATATGTACCCTTTGAGAAGTGTGTGTGTGTGTGTGGGGGGGGGGGNGGGGGGTAAAAGTCCAAAAGCTCAGGAATTCAGGCTTCACTGGAGTTTTGATATATGGGACCATACTAAGTTTTTATCAAAAACATCTACCTTGTGCTCAAATGTGACATCAGCTCCAATTTATCAAGTAAAAACCAGAGGAAGGCTATGAAAGATCAGTAAAGGGGGGGAAAAAAAAAAACTATTTGCCATTGGTTGTGTTGAAAGGAAGAGAGGCGATCTTACCGAGGCACACATGCTGGTTTGTTAAGTGATGGCTTAGAGGAAGCGATAACACTTTGGGGGACAGCTAATGCTAGTTAATGCTTGGTGATGACAGCTTTTGGACTCGTACAGAGTTCTGAAAGGGGTTTCAGAAAAGCACAATACCACTCTAACAATATGCTGTAGAGAAGAGCACCACTAATTACAAGTTCTAGGCTTGAGTGTGACAAGATTTCCAAAGAGACTGTCTGCTACGAGTAACTGTAAACAGGATGTTTGCAGGTCGGACTTTCAGTATCGAGACATTTGTCTAGAGGTTGAAATTATCTTTGGTTGAAAAAGCTTCAAAGGACAAAGCCAAAGAGCCACATTTTAGCTATTTACGTAAAATAAACTTCATGTTAATACTTATATTACCTGTGATACATTTTGACAATTAAAAGCTATAAACAGGTTTACAACCCTCCAACTAAAATATGAGAGATTTCAAGTAGCAGTCAGACTAACAAACATTGCCATTACATGGTATCAGGAAGAACAGCTCTCTTAATCATAATTAAAATCCATTATTGTAATAATACTTAGCTATTATAGCAATGTGGCTTACAAGCTGCTCAATAAAAATTGCCATGACAAAGATTCAACTATTCAAAATGGAAGATAATTTGAATATTAAAGCCATGAAGCTGAACAGTACAGAAGAGGGTTAATCCCTCATCTATTACCTTAAAGACAATTTTGTCATTTTGACCTTTGCCCCTTGAGGAAATGAGAAAATTGCCCATCTTTATCTTCAATAGCTCTTATTAATTAATGAAATTTTGCATGGATGACAGATATTAAAAATGCAAATTGGCAGGAAGGCACGAGTTAAGAGAGGAGAAGGCTAATTTTATGAAGCCTAATATTGTTTTTACACACCGAAACAGATACAGTCTAGCAAGTTTTCTAGGTCAGCCAGTTACTGCTGCTTCCAAGTCACACTAGCCTAGTTGTGCTGCTCAGTCTGCTGACCTTCAAAGTTCATGAATGCCATAATGAGAGCTGAATGACTGAATTAAAAAGATGTCTCTGATATTTTTTCTTTGCTCCTGATTCTGGTTACTTTACTAATTTTAATTTCTGTTTATATCATGTTTAATGCTCATTTGCAAAATTGATGATATTCATATCTCTATCAAAGAAAACGCATATTACTAATTGGTATCCAGCTGTACTGGTGGCTGCCTTCATAAATTTAATTTACAGTATATGCTGCCTGAATATTGGTGCGTGAGTCTCAAACAGCAAAATGATGCCAAGTGGCACAGGGAAAGGCCTCAAAAATTACTATACCACAGAAAAGTTGCATTGTTAATTTAATTAATTAGCAATGCAACTTAATTCTCTGATAGTCTTGAATATTATTACTATACAGCTGCAAAATTAAAACACCAATATTTAAAATATATAAAGACCTCCATTAAGAGAGGTGGTGCTTTATTTGTTTCTTCTTTGTATTCATCTCCACTTCTCAGCATGCTGAGCGACCTGCTTCTGCCTTGGCTAATATTGGCTTGTCTAATAGCAGCTGAATATGGAGGATGTCATGAATTATGTGGCTCCAAGTGCCATGCACAAGAAGTGCAAGCAACCTGGGAGATGAATTGGCTCTTTGTGGACTGGTTCATTGATTCCCCAAATGTTTTATTGAGTGAAATGTTTTGACCAATGATATATGAGCCATAAATATGTATTGAACGCATTGCTTGATGAATAGGTTAACCATGTTTAGACTCAGCTGGGGATTTTGCTCTGCATAGCTTGATAACATTAGGGAGGCAAAGAAAAAAAAATAAAAAGCATTAGTAGAGAGGCTATTATTATGCACTGATATAAAGTGATCTGGAGCTGAGGGGTGTTTTTAAATGGGAAAAAGGTTTGGGCTGAGAAAAACACAGAAGAGGTCAGACAGGATGTTTTATTGTGTTTGGCCTGTATGCAGCATTTCGACTGGCTTGAAATCAGACTGATATTAAATAAAATGGTTTAGATTCAAATAAACAGACAAACAAAATCTACTCCTCTCTTTTTCATCTGTTTGGATATCTGGAATAAGACATAACAGTCATGACAAATGTCAAGGGAAATGGGAGTGAACCTCAACATTTATAGAATTCTGAAATCCAGAGCAACAAAAACTCCTTGTCAAGGACACATTGCACTTTTATTGCCTTCTCAAAGAGACATAAAAGACATCAGAGCTTCTTCTTGGTGCACCTGTGATGGAGTTTAACACATTAGAGGAAATATACAGGAAATGTACTTTAAAACACTTTAACTGTTTCAACTCTGCCAGTCCTTGCAGTGCTACTGTCATTTTTCTAGCTACTGAATTGAAGAGGTTGAGAACTTAGTATTTGTTCTTGGGGCATATTGGTTGAAGTTATGTCCTGGCTTCAATTTTGTTCAAACCTCACGTTTCTTTTATCTGATTTCATGCATCTGGTTTAGGCCACTAAGATGGTAAGATTCTCCAAACTACTTGGCACAGCTACATACAAAAGATAAACTCAAAAGCTGATCAAAACACATGATTTTTCACAGGAATCACCTTTTTACTTTACAGCATTTGTTTAAACGGCACAACTAAACACTCGTATACATACTGAGTCACCGTTATTAAATCTAATGGTGACAGAGAACAGTAAAACGTTTATTAATATTAAAATGTCTTAGTAAAGTATGTACTGCGTCAGCTGCATTAAATAAAGTTCAAATGGCTGGTGGAACATGAATGTTGTGTGGGAGGACTTTGGATTTTAATGAATTCTGGCAGTCATATCGGTTAAAAGGGTGTCACCTTTTTTCCAAATAGAAGCTTTGCCATTTAAAAGTGAAAGTTTTCAACTGATATATTTATGGTTAACTTTCCTAAAGGGCAGTTCTGCTTATTTTCAACAGATTTTTCCTAAAGGGCAGTTCTGCTTATTTTCAACAGGTTTTTACATTTTGCAATGAACAGAACTGACTGCATAAAACATTTGGCACTCGTTTCATTTTAAACTTTTATGTAGTCTACTTCTAATTAATTAGATCATGTCCAGTTACAACAAAATGAGTTGTTGTTGGCCAAAAAGAATCATATCCACATTGCAATAGGACAACAGGACATCAGTGAAAATTGCAGCTTTCAGTAACTAGACCCTTTGCCAGAATCTTGGAAATATCCAGCATCATGACCAGACGTCCCATCACACCTCCTGCACAGTCACGGACACATCTACCTTTGATCTGCAGCCTCCTACAGTGAACAAACAGGCAGATCGAACAACTCAATTCACACCTTATTGCGGGCTGCCCCACGGCGACACCTGGTGAACATCAGCACATCATTTGTTGTCATAACCTCTCTGGACTGGACATTAGACATCAGAGGAAACAAAATACATCCACATGAGCAGGCATGAACAGGAAGATAGAACCAACAGGGCAGCAAAAACAGGCTGCCATACAAAAGTGAGAATGAAGTCCAACACCACTCAGACTTGCTGCAAAACTGTCATACAATGTCACTTAAAGTGCTTTTCCACCTAAAAAGTTTTGGTTCTCAAACCGGTCCCGTTTGATATCCTTGGAACCAAGGTGCCATCGAGCAAACCAGCCCACATTTCCCGAAAGTAGATAAGTAAAAACAAGCAAGATCAGGCCAGATTATTCAATCATGTTATCATGTGAAAGTACCCTAAATGTGTGCATTTAAAAGGTAAAACTTAGTCTTGGTCAAAAAATGTCCACCTTCAGCTACCTTACAATTTTCCAAGCTTTTGTCATCTCATTAAAAGTATTTACTTTAGCCCAACAGTTACATGAGCCAATTACACACATTTCAATGTCTCCATTGTTTTTCCACTTCTGTGGAGGTACAATAATACACACTAAGTTTTGTCATCATAGTTCCCACATCACAGATTCCTGATATTTTCTCATTCTAAATCTTGAACCAATGTATATTTAATTAAAATGCTCAGAATGGTTCCAAATTAGGTTCAAAAACCAGAGGGAACCTGCTCTGTGTTGGTGAAAATGAAAATGCCCTAACACATGCACTCAGAGAAATCCAAGACAGGGATAGCTTTGACTCAATTATACTACAGTAAACAAGAGCAACTTTTTCAAAAATAAGCCATTTGCAGTGTTAGTGTTAGTTGAAAGCCGCTCTACCAGTGAACTAGAGACACGACTTCAAAGTAAAATAAATGATGCAAATGTCGCATCAGAAAAATTAAGAAAAAAAAGCCTGGGTTGAAAAACATCTGAATTTCCATTAAATAAAAGCTGGGCAAGTGAATTGCTCTGTGGGAGAGTAGAGAATGAGAGAGAATGAAGCAATGGTTCCCCACAGGTGGTTAGCACCTATAGAGTTAAAAATAAGTGTGCAAAAAAGTGCATTAATTGCTTCATCTCTGCAGGTTTTCAACCATTTTCCACTTCAAGCAAAGTAACATTATACAAAACATAGTATTGTGAGTCACTGCAGAGAACGAGATTTGATAATTCAACATGCAGAAATGCATTCAGCAGTGAAAGGGATGATACGAACATGAGTCAAATATTACAGAATGATGCTCTCTGAAGGTCTTGCTGAACGTTGGGTCCTTTTGTAACTATGGAAAACAAAGAAAGTGGAAAGACAGGCGGTTCTTATGGGACAAAGTGACAGACAAATGACTCACTTTAGGTTTTTCTGTCCTAAAATGCGTCATCAATATGGATTAAAAGTAAAGTACTCAGTAGGGGACCACAGCTATTACTGTAATGATGAAAGGCAAATAGTGTAGGCTGTCAGTGAGGAAGAGTGTGCGCTTTTTACCTCCGGACCTCATTAAAAGGAGATTCACCAAGCTTAGCCTGGAAGACCACTGCTGCCAGGGGGTTGGAGAAAGGGCGATGTGAGTGCAGGGATTCTGCAGCGCGTGTGTGTGTATGTGTGTACACACAACTGCACATGCATTTATGACTTTTTTGTTTGTGTGTTAACATGCTTCTTGCCTGTGCTCTGGAGGGCTGCTTAGCACGCAGCACCTCTTGCATGTCTCACCTTGCTGGTCAAAGATGAAAGATGTGTTCCTCTGATGAGAGTTGATAGGCACAAGATATACCGTATCAATTAATCCACATGGGACTGGGATTAGCATCGATAATTTGCAAGCAGAAAAAAAAGGTTTGACAATATTTTGACCAGTGACATCAATACAGAAAAATCAAAAGTCTTGTGACCAGAACTTCTCCACATATACATGTAGATAGCAAAGGTCCAGTGTACCATCACAAACTGCATAATGCATGGCACATATTAAACAATAAAATCTACTTATAAAACTTCTGTCCTACCCTAAAATGAACTTAAATGTGTTTTACCTAAACGCACCTCACAATCAGTTGGTTTCACATTAGCATGAGATAACCCGTCGGCATTCTTGGTGGTCCTCAGGTACGGGCCACTTTAGATACCCAGTGTTCCTCCTACTCCACTAGCTATAAATTGCTAATCTGCATTATGCACTTGCCAACTAACACATCAAACACACATACAGACACACATACACACATAGCATGCATCATTTGATATCAGCTTCCTGGAACATTTGTGAGATAACGTTTTGGTCTAATTTATTAGGACTTTACATAATTTATAATCCAAGTTTATGAAACTAGTGAATAGCAAATTTGATTTTGATTATTGATACTAATTGTAATAAGAATTTCTGCCCAGACACACTCCTATGCAGAGCATTGTGTCAGATGCTGAACAATCTGTTAGAGGTGATCCAGGTTCAGATATGAAACTGTGCGCCTAAGGGTGAGTCAGAAATTATCCCACATCAGAGATCATACGATCAAAGAGTTCATACAGCATGCCTCTGGAACAACAGCAAAGTCAGACAGTCAACTCACAGGCACAAGGTCACCTAACAGCCACATTGTGGTTACATGCATATGACAGTAGGTGTGCTAGGTGCCCTTGACTTCATAATGAGCAAGTCTGTGAAGGTAAAATTATTCATAGCTAGTGGGTGGACCTCATTATTGACATTGAGAGCACTGCAAATGAGTCAAATGACAAATGTAGAAAATTAACGCATTTTTGCATATTGTTATGTAATAAATAGGAACACAAGCCACTTAAGCAATTAATGCTTTAAATTAGTTTCCACAAAATGTAAGTGTGAATACAATAACTACTCCTACAGATAGAACTCCTACTATACAAGTCTGCTATATTAATGGTCACATAACATCCTACCTGTTGCAGTATGGCCAGTCGCATTATCATGAGGCACGACGATACACAGAAATAGAAAATATATAAAACATCCTGTCACAGCCCCAGAGATGTTTTCTCCAATTATAGCTGCATTTAAAGTAAGAATAAGAAAAATCCCCATAAACCTCCTTTAACAATGGTTACGATGGTTGTTAGTAGCAATCTTCTTTGTTTGCATTTTTTTTTTTTTTTTTAANTTTTTTTTTTTTTTTTTAAATGATTGCTTAGATCATTAATGTCAAAATGATGCCAGGTTAAAGTCTCATGTTGTCTGGTTTGCCTTGATTTAATAAAGGAGATGCACATTTTCAAATTGCTAGAAATTGAAACTTATTAAGTATCCACATGAGCATTTAATAAGAGTTAAAGTTTCAGTGATGGCATCAGTACAAAATCTAAAATGAGCAATGCACAGAAAGCCAGACTTTAAGAAGTTGAAACTTTTGAAGCGGTTGAATGTGAATGTGCCGGAAGGAAAGAACAACTGAAACTTTTCCTTGTGTTCTCACCTCTTTTATTTATGTTCCAGCAGCTTAAAGTGTCGGTTTCCTGAGAGGTAATGAGGTGCTGCGGTATATTCCTCCAGTGATGGGAACAAGTGGGTGAAAAAAAAGGCTGATAGTTCATCACTAGTATACAGAGGCTTACCCTGAAGCCCACAACAGGGCCACTAATGGCCTGAAAGAAAGCTCTGATCTGACTCTTCCTCTCCCTGTCTGTCTTTATCTCTCTATCTTACATGGATGGATCACACCCACGTGTTTTTCACTGGCTTTTTATTCCCCCTCGCACATCATCTTTTACACAAACCTCCATCACCGCTACATCATCTGCTATTCTCTCTGAGATGTCGTTTATCAAGCCCTTCTCGGTTTCCTCAAGCTGAGTTTTAAACTTACCCACCAACCTGAGCAGCTCATTTCTCAGCCGGAGCGATAACTATCTTTTGCATGCCTGGCACAGATGGAGCTGAAATTCTGTGTTTTTCTCCCTGGGGCCGACAGAGCATTATTGATCTGAAAGTTTCCTTGATTAATTCAGGTTGAGTTGTAACAGGAGGAGCACAGTTAATGTTGCAGTTGTAGTTATCAAAGTTATGTCCACATTCACTCACAAAGACACAAAAACACCACACACCAGGAGCTCTGTCCAGAATACTAAGCTCCATAACAACAAATTGTTATGTTGGATATGGATTTGGATTCACCGAGCTTACATAACTGCAGAGCTGGGTCACACCAAACACTGGTGTACATGTGATTATTTCACTATATGTAATCGGGATTGGCTCACATCTTCAGACATGGATTATTTTGGATTATTTAGAATTATATGCTTTTTTATGTCAAGTAAATCACTTTCACATTTGCCTTTAGTTCAAGGGTGCCAAGACTGCATGAAGAATCCAGAGTTCCAGAGTTATACAAAACTTAACAGCCTAATTAACAAACACCACTGCAGCCGTACAACAGCATCAATAGGTTATGCATCAGAACATATGATGTTCCATCTGCAGCAGAACACAGACGTGTTTCAGAATTCTCATTTTGAATTATTTATAGCTGCACATCTCTGGACATGGTAAAGGGTGAATATTTCATGCAACTTATTTGCCTCTTGTAATTGGTTTGCCTGAAGTCCAACTCCGGTGTCCTCAAAGGGAGACTTTGCCAACTGGAGAGCTCTGAAACTCAGGACAAAGAGAGACTGAACAGCCTTATTTCCATTTGTAGTGGCTGAACTGTAAATGTGCAAGATGTAAAATAACCCATTGTGGAATACTCTCATAAACTATAGTATATTAGCTTTCTGTATAACTGTCAAAATGATGACGCACAAGAAAAAGTCTAAACTGGTTCAGAATTTCTGTGTCCTGATGTGTATTGTGCAATCATCAACAGTTTCCCATATTTTACAAATAACTACAAATAGCAGATATTTTGCAAAACTCACCAAGAGATTTTATATTAATTTCCTGTGGTCTAGATAACTATTGGTTTCCATTCTTTTGACTATAATATAAAAATCAACTTGCTGAGACTTGAAGTTGATAGGCAATCCATCAAAGTCAAGAAAAAAACAAAAACAAAGTAAAGAAAGAAAAACAATTTGCAAAGTTTTCTTCAACTTACATATTAATCACTGAAGTGAAAAAAAATGCACAAAATAAAGTTTGTATATCAAATGTGCAGATTCAAATATTCAAGTGTACAGTATGTTTTCAGAGCTAGTGCCGGTTTTACAAAGATTCACTGCAGTGTGAGTCTGAGTGTAACATTAATGTTAAACCTCAGCTGTTAAATGTTTGTTAAATGTGTTAAATGTTTTAAATGTTCAAATGCTCTGTATACTGGACAAAAATAAATGTTTTATACCTTTCCAGCTGGTTTTTGTGTTTATTATATTAATTAACACACAGCATAGATGTGTCAAGGTGATGGAGAAGTGTTTGTATGTGGGTGGTGGAGTCTGTATAAATAGTGAGAATGAAATATTAAAACAATATTTTTTATAATTAATGTTCCTTTTTTCTATGTACTTTTTTTTTTTTTTTTTNTTTTTTTTTTTTTTTTTAATAAAACTGCCCTATTTTCATGTCCATATCTGCCATATCTAGTAGACTAGATTACCACTGACTAGTAGCAATGGCACAGTGATCTCCTGCTTGAATTGTCTACTTTTTCCACATTTGTCACTGTATTGTTCCACATCCACACAAACACACACACACTCTCTCTCTCATAACATTTCAAAAAGAAGTTTAAATGGAGCTCTAAATGCCGATGGGGTAGAAACCACATTCATCCATCTTTCAAACTGTGGGGCAAACACAATCCACCTGTGGGTGCTATTCCAGGAGCATTGTGTTCTAGTGCTCACAACAAGTGCCTCAAGTCAAGAAAACAGCAATGAGCATAAACAGCATGCCACGTGTAGAATGAGAATATGTCAAGTTGCAAATATATCTGCATTTTGAACTGGATGCCTTTTTTGAAACCTTTCAGCAAACAAAGTCATCTCTGAGCAATAGCCAAAGCAATACCATCGTGAAAAAGTCACAGTAATTGGTTGAGAATTTAAGAATAACATGAATATACTGTAAGTATGTGGAACATTGATCCACACATAATCTAGAATGTGTCCAAGATCTATCATATGTGCATTTACCTTTCATGAAAAATAGTTATTTTTAAAAAAGGGAAGAGTAAAGCAATAATATGATATGCATTGAACTTGGTATGCTCACTAATGAGTCTAATGAATTTGGTTATAAAGGGTTAGTCAGGGTTTTTGGATTTCTCCTCAAGGTCCAAGTTCTCTTTCTTTACTTCAAGCTTATCCTTCCTCCTCTCTCACAATAACAGCAACACGTTAATTAATATTTCTCATCTGAAGTGTCTGAAGTGTTGTCCCCTCGAAGCAACAAGATGTATTTTTGCTATTAATTTACCCAGATTTGTTTTCTTTTTCTGCCAAAGTGCACATTATGTTCTCAACTCTGCTCTGTTTTTCAAAAAATGGTGACATATCATGTCCACCTTTGTTTGTTCAATTTGCTTTATTTCTACATAAAAGTACCTTTGCAACTACATGGAGCTTATTTTATTATTACTTTTATTTTTAGAAATTTAACTGTACATATCATGGCCTAGTCAGGGATAATGTTGCATTTGAGAATTACTTTGCAGACCTCTTTGTTTAAACATTTTAGTTGTCTGTTGCAACAACAACAACAAAACTGCTGTATGCAATTTGATCAGCTATAATTTTACAGATCCAGTCTCTTACAGTTAAATCCATCTTGTATGCACCATATCTATTTACAATGGAGAAATGGTATCAGAAATACTAGTAGGCTAGTTTATCATGCTTCCAAGCCTTCATCTGAGATGTGTAATGTATTAATGTGGCTCAGTCAGAATATGCAAATGAGGTTGTGGGTGGACTGAATGAATGGGGGATGGAACTGGATGTCCAGCACCCATAAAGTTAAAGTGCAAAATGCCATTCAAGAAAAAGAGCAGAGGAGACTTATTATTCACTTACAAATCCAAATATAGGTTTTATCATAGTTTTACACATAATGTACAGTCAGGCACATGAGAAAAAAAGGTAATGCTTGGTGACCTATTTGAATTCAAAACAACAGCCTTTATGGTCTCATGAATTAAACCAACTGCACATATCTGCCTGTAGGATGTGCGTGCATACAGACAGGAACAAAGACCCACACTTAAACTACTTTATCAGTACAGCACTGGTCCAGCCCTCTTCTCTTTCATTAACACCCTAATTAACTTTTCATGAAGACCATTTCCAGCTTGTTTAATTAACTGACCATCCCCCTCTTGGCCACCTCGGGCCAGACCTGAAGGAAACGAGGGAGAGGAGCAAAGCAAACAAGTTCATATGGGTCCATACTGGCTTCTGGCGAAGTTTTCATTTCCTAACTTGACCTTACCTAGTTTTATAATAAAATATGTTGGTGCAATATTCATAATTTAGATACTGAGGCTGCACTCATGATGGCGACAGGTTTGTATTACTTACAGCACCAATACAACAACCTCAAATTGTGGATGGTAGCAAGACTGTGGTAAAACTATCATATGGACATTTCCCTTGAAGACAGCCTTGGGGAATGTGTGTGTATGTGTGTGTCTGTGTTTTCCTTTCACATGCTATCATCTTCTGCTTTTCAATCATGCAGACAAACATGTCATGTACACATAGTGTAATGGACTTAATTCATACAAGTGGAGAGCTATTAGATTGATCTATTAACACTCTGTTCCACCTTACTGAGAATACAGGTACAATTTAGCCACAAGCTGTGACCATGTATCTTAGTCCAGGATGAGAGAGACCTTCAGAAGCCAGCAGTGCGTGAAAGAAAAAGTCCTCCTCCTTCCCTTCCCTGTCTTTGTTAGCTATGTTGGGGATTTTAATCAGATATGGCCGATGGGAAATACAGATCCCCTTCACGCCAATCCTCCTTTCTCATTGTGATGGCAGATGTTTCCATGGCAACACGGGCAAAGACATCAGCAAGCAGCAGGAGTCGCTGTAATTATGACTGATCTTGGGGAGATGTATGAGTGGAGGACATGCTCTGCCGAAACCTCTGGCTGCAGTTTGGCCAACTTGCCCAAAGAGAGTGACATAGACGAGAGAGCAAGTGAACAAAAGAAAGACAAAAGTCTCAGAAACACTAAAGATAGAATTCCTTTTCTTTGCTTATTTCTCTTCAAGCTTGTATACTAATCTTGTACACTAAGACTGAATGTCACCAAGTAACTGCTTGATCAAAGACTCATATGTTTCTCATGCTGTTAAGGAATAGCGAATTTTACATGGAAAGTGACGAATGCAGTAGTAATTCGGCTCATTAATTGGACCCCCATGGTTTAACATTACAGCTCATTACCTTCAGTATCAGGATGGACTAGCCAAGCCTCACCTTTTTGTGAAGGAGAATGAGCATTCTGTATTAAGCAAATCATCAGAACTTGGATCATTGATGTTAATTAAATGCTGACATGATTTTAGTGTGGCAGATGGCTGTCAAAAAAGAATATCATCAAATTTGATTTACAAAATTGGCAACTAAAATAGAGAGACTCACTGATCCCATGAGTCCTAGTTGTTACAAACTTAACTTTGCAGAACAGATGGTTGAGCAGACTACACTTAGAAGCAGACCAGGGCAGCTACTTTCACAATATAATCTGTGAGTCACAGTACTCTTATCTAATCTCTGTCCTGTCTAGTTCAGCTGCATACAATCTCAAAACCAAAACAGTGGAAGTAAATCAATGTGCATTTTCATACTTAAACCCATACATTGCAGAATCCAACAGACAAAATGAAAGACCACAAGGCAATTTGATATATGACAGTAATTTCAATGAAGACAAGAATATTATGTGCTACATGTAGTATTGTTCCTAAATAAATTATTACATTGCTATGTGTGCAAACAGCATCATAGATAAAAAAAAAAAAACATAAATAATGATAGGTGTGATTAAAAAAGAGACTGATAGTCTCTATCAGGCTCTTTTGTATTTGTGCATGTGTGCGTGCGTGCATGCGTGTGTATGTTATTGATATAATACTCTGACTATCAGGCCAGGTGAGCAGATCTGACATGTGAAGAACTGTTAGCATCTGCACTCAATTCTACCAAGCCTATGGGCATATGTTTCAGTCAATATTAACTTGGCGTGTGAGTGTGAGTGTGTGTGTGTGTGTGTGTGTGTGTGTGTGTGCGTGTGTGTGAGAGACTTAATTTACATTCTGGGATCGAGGGAATCCCATGATCCTTGGTCTCATCAATGATCCTGATGTAAGTAAGGAAATGTTTGTCTCTATCTGCTCTTGCATGAGTGTGAACACATCAATTTACCACTCAGAATGACTGTACTGAACAAAATAAACCTGGCTTAAATTTCCCAAATGCATGAAATCGTGGATAAACCATCTTATCCATCTTACAAAGTTTCTTCAATATGTAGGGTTCTGAAAAGTACTGTCCAACAATGTTAGAACTGCAAACTATGACAGATTTACAGCTTTTGTTGTTTTAAGTTTTTTTTTCCTTTTTTTTTAATTTTAATTTTATTAGGACTGCCGATGCTCTTATTTTCTCTTCTAGCAATCTCATCATATACTTTTTATGTTCTGTTCATATCTTTATTATCTCTATATCTTTATTAAATGTGCCCAAAATGTCTCTACGTCCAGTATTATAATACCAAATAGCTTAGCCAAATAGCTAATTTCCAGATTACATACTGGTGTCAGTGTTATAATTCTATTAAGAAGTTATGTTTATTATGCCTACTATTTTATTCAAATTTAATAAATACATTTGTTTACAGATTAGATACTATAAATAAGGCAAGTTACAATTAAGGGATTTCATTATTCTCTTCAGCACCATGGACAGCAGACATTAAGAAGCTCTTAAAAGCCAGTGTGCATTTAAGAGCTGTTTTGGGAAATTTTAGTGGGTTCAGAATGCATTTAACAGCTTAGCCAGATAACAATTCATCATTATCAGCTATGGGGTCCAAGTCAACTTCATTTCTCTAATGCTTTATGAATTGTCAGTATCATATTTGTATTAACTCTCGATGTTTAAAAATTTCATTGATGTTATAACACAAAAATTAGGCAAACAAATCCAGTCTTGCTATCTCTCAAATTCTATTTAAGTGCTTACTGTAACAATATAAATTGTTTTGGCCCAGTATAAAATAACTAAACAACAGTAAGGGAATCTTAAACACATTAGAATGAAGCTTCATGAGAAAAGTAAGCTTTAAAGTGCAGTCAGGGTGAGCCAGGTGAAAGCTGATACAGTCAGTAATAGTCATTCTTTAGGATTTTCCTTATTGTAAAATGGATTTCATTTCAAAGGATGCCCATGAGGGAAGATGACTCACTGTCAGCTTTCACCATGGCTCTTTTCAGTCATGTGCCAATGCTTGTGGAGTGCACATTTCTATGCTAATATTTCTTACACGGTGGGATAATTTTTCAAGGAAACATTTTGCTCCTGTGAACTTAAAATACCTGACTGATGAGAGCAATGAGGAAGAGGTGCCCTTGGTCTGCCTCCAACATTATCACAGCGCTGAGCCAGGCAGAGCCTGGGGGATTCTGTATCTCTGCATATGTACACACACACACACCTGGGTTGCATGTAACACTATGCATGAGGGGTGTTGCAAAACCTGTGAGTACAGGGAACCGATAGGGGATGTTAGAGTGTATTTATTTGTGTGTCTGCGTATACGTGCATCTGTCTCTCATTGCTTTAATTGCTCTGGCTGTCTATCTATGTCTGTATCTGAGTGTTTATGCAGTGGGATGGAGGATAGAATCTGGGCTAAAATTATCATGACAGAAGCCAAGGATGCACAGTGGAAAAATAGCATGACTGCGTAATCATTGGCTCGGGCATGAACCAAAGCTCTGCTGCCTCCCTGCTTTGGAAGCAGGTGCTGTGCTCACTACTCTGTACCAAAAAGCCTTGGCCCAGCAGCACAGGCTACTGTAATGAATGGGAAACCAGGCCAGTAGCAGTTTGGATTTGTTGGATCAGCTTTAGAAATCAGCCAGTCCAGTGAAAGTACATTTTAGTTCAGTTTATTCAACTCAAGTAAAGTCTCTCATGGCCTTTAAGGAACTATAAACACAAAATATGCCAAAAGGCATTTTAGTTAGATAAATGATTTAAGGCTGAAATGCTGTTAAATCTAAGTGGATAAAGTTAAAGAGCCACTGTTTTCTTGGATCATGGTGCAGCAGTGTTATCACTGATTGCAGTAAAACAAAAAATACAGTATTAACGACGTGAAAATCTTGTAAAGTTATATTTAAAATTGGCAATAATTTCCCAAGTCTCAGTTTGACTTATTTCTTGTCAGGGAAAAAGATACATTATTTTTTAATTTGTTATATACCTGCAGTCCAGTATCATAAATAATATGATGAATCAAACACAAGTAAGTAATTACTGTTTCTATTTTAGATTTAGAAGTAGGTTTAGCTCATTTAAACTATTACTTTTGGCATAAAACCTACAGAGGACATTTGTTGTGCTACCTTCTCAGAAAAGAAATACTAAAAGAACACTGCCTTCTTCTTTCCTGATTCATTCAAAATCAAGCTTAGAACTAAATCTGCGGGGTTTATATGGTTTTGTTGTCATTTGTTAGCATTTTATATATATATTGTGTAGCCAACACTTACAGCCAGGTTAAAATGCCAAAGGCTTGCTGGATTTTGACAGTACATGTAGTGAAATCCCAGGTGTCACAATTCTTACACAGACATCTGACAGACATTTACACACATACACACAAAGCAGCCTGGAGTCTACAAATACAGCAAAAGAAACAGGACAAGTTCTATTGCTTGTTTTTTTTTTTTTTNTTTTTTTTTTTTTGTTTTTTTTTGTTAAACTGTCCAAAGTGTTCTTTGTACTTGCTGCTTCCTGTTCACTGACTGTCAGACTCACAGGACAAGAAGGTATTCAGAGGCTTGGAAATATACATCTTTACCTTTTGATATGAGTGGCTAGTGAATTTATTGTGAGCATATTAAGAGTATAGATCAGCTCATCAATAGCAGGACCTGGTACAAGGAAAACACCACCTGTCAGCTAGGTGTCATGTCAATTTCTTTGACTTTCTAAATACAGTATATATGCAGGTAAGTGCTAAGTTAACTCTTCTCTGTTACTGACTGTGAATTTTTAAGGTACATTCTTGGCTAGCTAGATTGTGAATGTCAACCAAGACAAGCAGTTAAAATTATTGGACCACACAGACCAAGATGTAAATCTTTTGATGTCACAGCGGTCATGTTTCCTCACTTTGCACATCTCCCTCTGCAGCCACAAAAACCTTTAATAGAGTTCTTTTTACATGCTTAATAGCTCCCCAAGACCAATTACCTGAATATCATGTGTTAAATTGGTGGAGTTCCCCTTTAAGATATATCTAAAAGAGCCTACAATTTTTGTTCACGTTGGCACAAATAGGATGGATTGAATGGAATATATTGTATATTTGAGGGGTTTGGTGATTATTATCTTCCACAGAGGCAGTCACAAAGCTTTACTCAGAACTGGAATGGCCTTTGCAGCATCTCCAAATATGAAAGTCATACTAGCCCATTGTCTCATCCGTGTGGAACTCCCTTCTGTGTGTGCTTCTCCTCCCTTCTGTGTGTGCTTCTCCTCCCTCCTTTGGGTACAAAATAGTTTACTGAACATGTAAAGCGCATTTCAAGGATGGGAAAATACCATCATGTAGCGCTGCATATGACACAAAATCAGGGCCTTTACTGATTTTAGGGAAGCGCAGTGCCCGTTCAAAATGTGCCTGCTCGGAACGGGCCAGACTTTATGGTGTGTGCCACAGTCTGCCATAATTTTGTTCTGCACGTCCTCGTGAGCTAGCTTTGTAGCCTACGTTAGGCTTTATTCTCCTGTCAGTGCCCTTGAGCAATAAACCCGCTGAATATCAACTTCATACAGTGCCGGGTTCTGGAGATATTGGTGCCACAGACAGAGATTCCTGCCTTTATAGTTGGATAACACAGAAGGTGATTTGGTGTCAATGTATTGGCAGACAGAACACCAGATACACAATAGCAAGATGAAGTGAGTGCCCTCATGACATCAAACTGTCAGATATAGTCGGACGACACACATGATGGCTGATTTCATTGCAGGACAGGGGTTCATGCTCTTCCATGGACACACCCACAACAGTCTGATAGTAGCAGTATGAACAAAGAATATTGTAATTGATAGGCATAAAATAACAGATAAATTAAATTACAGAATATTGCATCCATTTTTTGGAACTATTTAAGTTTTCAGAAAGTCGAAACAAATTTTGCCACGGCGTATGCGCTATGTCTGTCTAGCAAACCAGTACGAGTCCAACAACAACCAGGAAATAATCTCATCAAGCTAAACGAAATACCAGTCACTTCCTATATCTGAACACTCTGGTGCTTTTTCCTCCTCCTGTTATCATCCCACAGCCAAGCGTCTAAATATTATTATGCTCTGCCTGTCGAAAATGGACCAAATGGAACCATTTATATTGAAATTTATTCTTGCGTTCACCTCCTTTAACTAGGTCTACAGGCTTTCCTGCATCTTGTGGATTTAGTTGGTTAGTGGAGCAGAGAGTGGGGAAATGAGGCTATTTGCATCAAGAACATCGCAAACTTTTCTCACTCAATGACAGGGCTTGGGTAAAGACTCTTCCAGCTAAATATAGCCACGCAGTCGTGTGTGTCTCTTTGACCTACACAGCTCCTTCATCCCCTAACAAGCTTGAGAGAAACAAGCTGCATAATAAAATCATAACACCATTAAACTTGGGGAAGTTAAAGCCATTACGAGCAGCCAAATTACTCTTATTAACCCCCAACAGCAAGAATTAATCACTGTACAACTAAAAACTTTGCTCATGTACGTGCACACTGCTGCACTCACATAGAGCTACAAAGATATAACCACACACACCACACACAGTGTAATAGTATAAGAGTATGAGGTGTGGTGATTAGTCTTGTCATTTAGATGGAAAAGATCGTAATGATTTCATAATTTTGACCTTGGCCAGAGGCTTGATTAGACACATGGTCCTAATGTGCTGAAACAAATGATGATTGATATCAATAATGACTCCTGCCAGTCACTGCTCATAATACCTTCAAGTTCCAGGTGGCAATAATTTTATCAAGTTAACTGAGCTCAATGAGAAAAAACTCTCTCTCTCTCTCTCTCTCTCTCTCTCTCTCTCTCGCTCTGTCTCTCTCATCAACTTTGTGTTTGTGTAGGCTTTATCAGGATAGTTGGAATTGTGTTGGGTGCTGTAATTTGTCAATTATTAATAGTGTGATAAATCATCTGCCTTTGTCTGTTTTGTGCTACAGAATAATGCAATCAGTCTGAAAATGGACTACAAATCTGTCAACGGACTACAAGTCTGAAAATGGACTACAAGTCTGGAAAATGCCCTTGGTCTCATTTTTTTCCCCTTCTAACCTGTTCATTGACTCTCATAATATCCTTTTGTTTGTGCTCGCCCCTGTTCTCCTGTAACCCATGATATTCACCCCACCACACCGCTCCTTTTTTCTCCAGAGCACTCAGGTGGAAAAGCATTTCATTTGCTAAACAAAGTGGAAGTCTGCCACAACACAGGGGCGTAATGGAGAGTGATGGGTGGCTCCCTCACTAGGAACCATGGGACAAAGCATAATTACTCCTCCTGTCAACAACACGGCATCCATCACTTATTGCTGTCCCTCTCTATAGGCTCTTCGCCATGTTGCTTTCAACAAGAAAATGTGTGTGTGTGAGAAACTTTGGAGGCCGTCATCTACATGCCAGCATTAATAAAAGCTGTGCCTGTGACTTTTCTGAAGTTGCTAAAAAAAAAAAAAAAAAAAAAAAAAAAAAAAAGATTTCAGGACCAACCCAGAACTTTAAAAAAGATGTATTTTTATCAAACGGAAAACCAAATGTTCCACTCTTTTCAATGAGAGGACAATGGACCTCCACCGCTAGCAGTGAGAGCGCCATACCACACGGCCAGATGGAACGTACCGTCAAAAGTTAAAATTTTTCAACTTTTACCGCTTACCACAGCTGCAAAGACAAACCTAATGTTGATATTCAAGGGTCAAAGATGGACCTCAGTTCCGCATCTAACGTTGTTGTCTGCCGTCTGGTGCTGCGTTCCACTTCCGTCGGCGGTAAGGCAGTTTTTCTACCATCAAAATGTGAACACAGCATAACACCTTTGTAGAATCTCTTCCAGGAATTGCAGGTCAAAATCCATTATTGATAGATTTGAGAGTTAGCTTGCCAAAAGCTTTGCACTCGGTTTATTTGAACATTTACAGAAAGCAAAGAAAATACCAGCCATACCACATCAAAATGTTAGTTGGAGAATGATAAGGCAGGGTTAAATTGTAGGCTCATGTGCCTCAAAAAAAAAAAAAAAAAAAAANTATGTTGGCTACATCTTTTATTTCTCCTGAAGTACAGCATTAAAGTGCCCCAGACACAATGTTTAATTAGGCTAATTTTCATATCATTGCATTTGCTTGAATAACGTCCTCTTCCTCCAAAGTATTTTTCATTTGATTTCAACCAGTTCTGTCACTCCAGTAGGTTATTATTTATTTACTTTTTTTTTTTTTTTTTTTNTTTTTTTTTTTTTTTTTTGGGATACACTGGATGCAAACATACTAATGAGCCTCTTTGTTGACCTTTACTTTTTGCTGCTGATGCATGATCTTTTTCAGCATCATCCATCTTTACACGAAAACAGCTGCAGATACATAACACAAATTGGTTTTCACCGAACAAGAGCAACTGGGTTCCATGCTCAAAAGTAGCAGTTGAGAGATGTGGAGCATTACTGCCACATGTTATGCTACTATATATGTTGTGGCATTTTCAAATTCTCATGAGCGAGCTTGGATTTGGAAAATTAAGGGCTTAGGTGAAAGGTTACTGAATGAGTTTGTTTCCATAATCAGATTGGTTCATTTTACATTTAGGAACTGCTTAGATATTTTGTTATTCATTTTTCAAATGAATTCAAATGAGAGCTTCTTTATCATTTGTATCATTCTTACCAACATGTGGTAATGTAATGCATGCATAACATTTGCTGCAATATTGTTATTTTCCTTCATCATTTAACATACTGCAAGCAGAGGTAATTGTATATTCATTATGATATGGAGATGAAGATATATTGTTGTTCTTTTGTTGAATTTCACAGATTAAGTTTATGATGAGCACAGCTGAGGTATTACATGGCCTCTGTATTCTAATGTTACATTCACTGAAAAGACTATTTTTCTAGCAGTATGTCACCACATCTTTCCTTATGACTATATTCTTCTGGATAAACCTGAGATATCACACAATAAATATAGACACACAAAGTTTATGTATTTAGTCAGTACATAAAAACAAAATTTGCTTCAGAAAAGCAGCCACTCAACTAATTATCTGCTATGAGTGTCATCTTAGCCTCGCCCACACGTGCACAAATAGCACATATATACAGGGGTCAGAGTTAGTACTGAATAAAAGACAGAATATTCAGATGTTTAAGAGTCGGAAACAAGCCTCTGATCAGAGTCAAAGCAGTTAGTTACTTGTGTCTTTATGACTGTCCTCCATCTCTCAAGGCAATTTGAAGCAGCCATGAGAACAGAGCAATTATCCTCTCCTTTCTCCTGGCTGTAGAAATGAAGGATTGACTCATCTGGACTGTCTCAAGGGGTCCATAGCTGTCCAGGCTGGAGACACCTTCTCACCAATTGTCACCTTTCCCCTGTTATCATTAAATCTTACCGAGCCGCCCACAACTTGCTGCTGTTTGCCGACACTGTCTTTAGCTAGGACACCCATGAAATGGTCAGTAAAGGTCAATAACTGGATTCTCCCCACAGTGGTTTGGTGTCTGTTACAGCTGAATGATATGGATAATTGTTTAAAGGCTATATAAAATATGTGGTAACGTCAACTAATAACTAAAATAAAATAAAATAATAAAATAAATTCAGTTGAGTTTGTTTCATTTCTACCCATTGTGCTGCATAATGTTGCAGTTAATTTCAAACATATTATATGAGTTCTTAGGGTAATTTATCTCTCTGCTCCTCCTTATCCTCCTCCTCCTGCTCCAATTATCTACAGAAGTGGATAATTGACCACTCAAAGAAGCCTTTAGGTGAGAGACGAGATGAACAATTTCTTTACAGTGCTTAGCATTCTGCACAATCTTCCTGTGCCCTACGCTGATCACGTGGTAACACTGACAGCATGTTGACATTCTCACAGCGACATTTTGTGGA
The DNA here is from genome assembly GCA_014773175.1 of Lucifuga dentata. Classification (NCBI taxonomy): domain Eukaryota; kingdom Metazoa; phylum Chordata; class Actinopteri; order Ophidiiformes; family Bythitidae; genus Lucifuga; species Lucifuga dentata. Next base: position 91,615 of record VXCM01001098.1, read on the forward strand.
TTATATCTAGATCACGCTAGATAACATGTCAAACCTGGTTTTAAGTTGCAAAGAAAATACGCATTCACCTTTCCAATGTACTCACACACCTCATGTTCTATTCAACACCTAAACCATCTGTCAGAAGTCATAAAAGAGACATATGGCTAATAAACATGAGGCATCAGTTTGTATACTGTCAAATTCCCCAGTAATGCATGTTTGAATGCCTTTAATTCATTTATTCAGCCGTCTTGCATATTATGGGATTCGCATGCAAATGAACACCAAGTCAGATTCATGAACAACAGAGCAAGACTGTCCTTAGCAGCAGCAACACATAAATAGCGGATCTTAAAAGAGCAATATGGGCAACTATGCTACTGTCTGCTGTTCCTGCCTCAAAAATGTGTGTTGGGTGAGAAAATAAATCCATATTGTTGAGGCTTAACAACTGGTTCAATAGTAAGATGCAAGACTGAGAAAGTCTTCACTCCATTGCCTTCCTTTAACTAGCGGATGACTCAAAACATGCCACACTAAAGATTATCTGATCACTGGCTCTTATAACATTTTCCAGTTGTGGCTGGTAGAGAATAGGGGGCAGGCAGAAAATCCTTAACCTCATTAGACACAGAGGATTCAACAGTGCTGTGGAAAATGGCTCAGACCAAAAAGAGGCTTATGCTGCCTTGTCTTTTTTTTTTTTTTTCNTTTTTTTTTTTTTTTTCCGTAAGTGTTATGAATTCAGCAAGTAGCATTTTTTCATTTGTTTTTCTTTATGATTTAAGAATACTAAGACAATTTTCAAATCAGATGTTCAAACTAACATCCCGTTGTGTAGAAATGGTGGTGGAGGCCTGAAGATTACAAAACAAAAATGTTCAATATGCTAAATGCGGCTCCTCAATCAGCACCAATGCAGACAACTCAGTACAGTGAGCAATTGTGCAAAGTAGTGGAGATGACAGTAAAAGCTGTGGCTTTGTTCTCTTCCCACTTCCTCTTTGACAAGTGTTTCTTAGTCTCTCTGATCATGTCCTAGCCAAAACAAGCAGTGCATCAATTGCTCTTTCCATCTATCTTTGTGGATGATTTCCCCGGTGCTCGCATGCGTCAAGAATTGGGAGCGTTTTTTGTTTTTTTTCTTTTTTTCTGACATATCTGTCTGCTCTGTCGCCATGCCTTAAAGTGTGATTCAAAGTGTGATTGAGCGCTTAGTTAAGTGGTCGATGGCAGAGAGGTTTCTTGGCTCCTTTGCCTGATGAGGTGAGGTAGGACACAGATGCCAATTTCTGCAAAGGCAAGCAGATGCACGCCGCACCGGGGATGCTTTCCTTTCAATTAGTCCTAGCAATCAATGCAATCTGTGTTTGGTAATCTGCTGCACCGTCGTTCCGGCAGGGAAAAACACATTGGGAAAGAAAACACAGCTCAGAGACAAATAAGTGGGAGAGTCAGAAAGAGCACAGACCTATAAAAATAAGTGTTTTGAAATAGACTGAGTTTTTCTGCAATTCATTGATCTCTCTTGGCAGAGAGTAAAAACTGCATTGCTCTAAAAGTTGTTCCACAAACATAAGGTGGTACAAGCATGCCAAAGCATTCATGTCATTGTCAATTTACTGTAGGTAAGAAAAAAACATTAAGAACTAGATGTACTACAGCAGCAGGATACCTTGTGGACCTGGAGCTAGCAAGGTAAAAGTCAATCATTTTAAAGTCATTAAGAGTGATCGTTTTGATCCAGTGGTGAACCTTTTCTGTCCAGTCACCATCCATGGAATGAGCCGCCAATCAGTAAATTCATAAGCACGAAAACAGAATAAACCCAAACCCATAAACATTCAAGTCAGGATTTGTCTTTCAAACATGATCCAGTATGGGAGATTCTGCAGAGGCGCATCAGACACTTTACCAAGGCCATCAATAAAACACAAACTGATGGGATTTGCTGTGGAACAAGGCTGCTACATTCTTTTAACAGTGCTAGCCTTGTGCACAAAGAGACACCAAACATTGTTTTTTTCACTTGCTTCATTGTACATTCACATCAATACTAGGCACAATCTTTAACAACAGTACTCCGGTATTTTGAGATTGAAGGCTGTGAAATGGATACCAAGGAACACATGTTTACATGGCCCTTTTCTGATGCATTTATAGGTAGTTAAGTATGACAAAGTTCTACAAAATGAGTGCCAAAGTTACAAATTGATTGTTCTTGTTTTTAAAGTACAGAACATATTCTTCCTAATGGAACAAATCAAGTAAAACGATTACAAAGAATGTGATAAGAACCAAGTTATGCCCAAAGGAAATAGAGTTCTTAGACTTACTTATCTTCAGTATACTTTGTGAGTAAATTGCTGTATTTTTCCTAATACCTTTGAAGGACACTGATCAATGGAAAAGCAGATAACCAGTCACAGAGGATATGGTCGGAACCTGGTAAGAAAAGTAAAACTTGAGAAAAGTTTCCTTCAGTCAAGTCTACAACCATGATTGGTTTCTAAATGTACATTTAGACCTATACAAAATACTACTCATGCAGGTGTCTCTACAGCAATTAAGATAAATAAGAAATAATGGCTATAAGTTTTATTTAAGTAATTCAACTGTTTCCAAGTATTATCAACTTTTGTCAGAGACAAAATGCATGGCAAACTACTGTAGTATTTTCAGGAATACCATGTACTTAGGGCAGTTGTAAGAAGAGGAGTTCTTCACAGAAACAAGAAGAAGGTCAAGTTTCAACTGATAAACTTGGAGAAAGCCAAATGAAGAATGTTGTACCAAAGCTTCTACATCTAGGAAGAAAAAAAACTACAAAGATCAGCATTCTGTTTGCAGCCTTCTGCCTCATCGATCATTCTGTAACACACTTTCAAAAGTCTGAGACTGATTTTCACAAATGCTACAGCATACACTCCGCAGATTTAAGTTTACTTTTACAGCTGAAAAGGTCTGGTTGAGTTATTTCTTCATAATTTAAGAAAAATGATGGATGCAGAAAGGAGATGTTCCAGCCTTGAATCTGCACTTGAATCAACTGAACAAACTTGAAAAATGCCCAGACTATCAAGGGGAACAAAACATAAGTTATTCTACCTCCAAATTATCATATCAATCTCATCAAACATATGCTACATCATCAAACTAATGTACATTCATCATGATTATTGACACCATCATCTCTCATGCAAGTAGAATGGAAACAGAAGATGCCCCGGTGTTAATTTCACACTTAGATTCATCCTCATTCTTTTGCCTTCTATTAATTCAGAGCGTGAAGAAGGAATCAACCAATATGTTAAATTAAAAGTGTTGTTAATGATATCAATCTAAAACAATAAAACCAATGTCACACTTGAGGTATCAACCAACTCATTTATTATATTTGTGAAATCATTTAATAGCTTCTTTCTCATCTGAGAGAAGATAATAACTAACTCTTCCTCTTTTTTTGCTTCATTTGTGGCACCAAGCAGGAAAACTACTGAGTTGTACAACAAAGACATGTGTAGTTGTATTATGTTGTACTCTTTTGTAGTGTGACACTCCCCTTGCTTATTTTGCACAAGAAATTCTATGTGAAAGCAAATTTTAAATTGCCTCTCTTGGATTACAGCCAAATTAGAATTGACAAGTGACGCTAGTGAGATCATATGCTCAGTGGTAATTATCTTAATGTGCTAACATGCTACACAATGCTTATTGTTTTAAAATGCTGCCAACAGTGAATGAAAAAAAAACCATTCATGCATACTCTCATGCTATAGTTCCATCAGATTAATGTAGTTTAGCATTGCTGCATGGGAACTACATGATTCATTTTCATGACTTGGTGCAACTCCTTATTTGCATGACAGGTGGTCAGCTAGCTAGAAACTGAAAGAAAATCTATTCTGCTTACTCTCTAGGTGCACAGCTACAAACCAATCAATTCAAGAGTGAGAGCATGCTTATGGGCACTTAACACCTTGTCATGCTCACAAAACTTTTAATATGTCATCCCCATGATCACAAAATGATAAGTCTTTGTTCACTTCTTCAATGATGAGATGTCTCATCATCTCCAAATTAATGATTGTCAAAATGCACTGAGTTGGTAATATCTTGCCATTAAATTCATGTTTTCCTGAAGTCTTTAAATGATCCTATTCATAGAACAACACTTTAGACTAATCCCATGGCTGCTTTTTATGCACTGGAATATCAGCCTACACAACTGAAAAAGGACACAGATGCACAAATATAATGCTGGTAAGGGTATTTTCAGTGTGCATAACACTGTCATGCTCTTTTGTTCATATTATGCTAACAGCCATTTTGAAATCCCCCCCGTGTTGAGAACTGAACCTCTCAATACTTAAAGCATCTGTCAAAATTTTGCTAGTAAAATGCAATTGTGCTGGGATGACAGCTTTTTTAGACACTCAGCCTGTTTCTCAAGGGTACTCTCTGTCACTGCCTTCTATCTACTCCTTCCTGTTGACCTCACACTCAGGACGAGGATGGCAAAAGAAACACAGGGTGGCAACACAAAGGAGCACTAAAGCTTTAAGCCGTTTGAAAAATTGGTAAGATTTAAGCAGATACCCTGTGGATTCTAAGCTACATGCTTCTGTGTGATATAATGGAAATAAAGTGGAAATAGTTCAGTCTTATTGTACAGGCTGCTGTTTGCAGAAAGAACCGTTTAGAAGAAATCTTTAAACTTAAATCAATTTAATTATGTACAAGAAAAAGAGTCAGCTTTTATTTAAAGTGGTAGCAAAGTGTTGAGCATCTGTCAACTCACAATACACTTTTGAAAATAGGCACAGATTTTCAACAATGCTTTGCTGATTTAATTATGTAGTGGCTGAAATAGTTTATTCTGATATGGCAGGGACGTGAGTAATAAGATTTGGCTTCATATTTAGGACTAGCACAGACGCTGAGTTCATGTCTAGGTAAAATTCAATTAAAGTTCAAACTTTTTAAGGTAAGTTCTACACATTGTCTCAATTTGATCAAATTTCCATCTTTGTAATAAAAACCAAAATGGGTCCATGTGTGATTTATGGGTGTCTGGTGAGTCATACATTTCCTGTGGGAGTGCGGTGATGCTTTGAGTATCTCAGGTAGAATGAATAAATTAGTGAAGTTCTTTCATCTGATAATAAGTTTAATGATGACTACAGCTGAGAATAGGCCAGTAACACCTTCCTTTTAAAAAAAAAAAAAAAAAATTACAAATTGCTATGTTGGCTTGGTTTTGGTCATTAGAATATTCATACGACTCTTATCGATGAGACTACTGGAATCATATGCAAGCCATTTCTCCAAGGCCTAGAGTTCAATGAAGGTCTCTCACTCAAAGAGCCAAGCCACTTTTCCTGGTGCTTGGTGCTGAGAGGCAGCAGCTATACTTCATAAGCAGTCTGGGAGACAGCCACTCTGTTCTGATATCCTGTCTACTGAGGCAGCCAGACAGCAAATGAAAACACATTATATCACATCTTCATGTCTCATGGTCTGCAATGACTCGAGCCAATGTGAAGTGAATATTTGGTTCAAAATGTATGACACTGAAGGTATGACACTGATTTTCATTTTGTCTCTTCAAGGGGAGCACCTGTGCAACATATGAATTAATCGCTGTCAACTCGTTCCCTTTCTCTCCTGCATGCAGATTAATGCTGGGTGTGAGCAGGATAAATGAGATCTTCAGTGGTTATCTGAGGTTAATGTCCCTCCTTTTCAAAGGTCTCTGATGTGCGACTTGCAAAGCAAAACCATGGATGATAGGAAGACATATGATATCTTTCCCATTTTCAATAAATATGAGATCAGTACATTATCTCATACTGAGTTTATCACAGTGCCTAAATCTATCATATTCTAATATTTACTGTCCCCCCATTTCATCGTAATTAACAAACTAAGGTAGAAGGAATGGAATTTTATAAGGCTGACACCAATGTTTATAGACTTAAGTACCATAATTTTATTCTTAGCAGGATGGGAAGCCTTTGAAATATAATTTGGAACTAAAATGAATTGAAGCATATCAACAAAATGATCTTAGGGTTTGCAACTTCAAGGCAGCGTGACTCACCACAATTATCCAAGGCCTTTACATTCATCTAATATTAAACAAAAAGGAAATATTGCAGGAATAAACTGAAGAGGCAAACTGATATAGTCAAAGCCTACAATATTTGTTTTTTTCCTACTGCATTCATAACTATGTATCTTTCAAATAATAATATTGCAGCATAATAAACCTGAGTCACTATGATTGCAAATCTATTCAACCCTGCAGGACTGCAGTTTTGATGGGACCAGATTAAAAGACTTTATTCGAAACTAACTTTGAAAATGTGATATCTCAGCATCCAAAGTCACTCCAGACTCAAACGCAGGGGCAGGAGGGTGCATTCACCAGCTTGGGGAACTGGCTAAAGTACAATACTTCAAGGGAGAGATAAGACCAGCAGATAGGAGGACTGCAGGCTATGTAAGGTGAAAGTGAGTGGGTGCTTTTCGCAGAGACTCAGCACAATATATAGAGTGATAGAGTTAGTGAGAGAGAGAGAGAGAGAGAGAGAGAGAGAGAGAGAGAGAAACCATCCATCTGATAAATTTATACATATTACACTCCTTGTTCCTCCCTCACAGCTAGTCTTCATTTATACACCTCAATTACCTACATATGAATTAATTATTATTTCCCAAGTTTTCTGGGAAGTCTCCAAATGAATATACAAGTGCTTGAAGGCTGCAGCTGCACCCAAACCCAACAAATTTTAAATCTTGAGAAATTCAGTTATGTTTTGTTTCTATATTGTCAGCAGGGAAGGAGGGAGATGATCCAGCTAGCAAGGGCGATCAGCCAGCATTTAACTTCAGGTAATTACAACATAACTATTAATGAGGCAGTGTTGTGCATGTTAAAAAAAGAAAAAAGAAAAAAATAGTTCAGTTTTCTCTGTTTCGCTGTGTGTCTGTAGGCTGCACTAACTGTTGTGTTTGCTTATACCTCCACTAATGGGTCATGTGGTGATGCTACAGGCCTGTTTTTCTGATGATTTTCTAAAAAGTGTTATTTATGTGCTTATGCATGTGACATCCATCATGGTGTCCACAGCTAATTTATGGGTTCATTGCTGGCCAGAGCCTGTTTGGTTCATGCTGTGCGTTTTGGCCAGTTATTTGATTACTTCCAATAAGTCTGCTGAGGATTATATTTCTACTAAATTGTAATTTGTTTGCACAGACTGCAAAAAAATGTTGGCTTATGTAATTGGAATTTCCAAGATTAACAACTGGACTGGCCAAAAGGCTAGGTCACTTCTTGGGTTTATAATGATAATTGTAAATTTAAAGGATTTAGAGTCTAAAAGCTTAGTCAACTACCCTGAAATAGTGTTGTTTTTTAGTTAGTTGGTTATACTGCTGATAAAAATTGTGAGCATAACAGCTGAAAAGGTCAAAGATTTGACATGATTCTTAACATTTAAACATTGGGATCTTGTGAATAAAATTCTGTGGAACTAATAAAATTGATATCAAAATAGTGCAAGTTGCAAATATGAATAACAAGAAAACAGCTTTTCTCTCTCTCTCTCTCTCTCTCTCTCTCTCTCACACACACTCATTTGTCAGGAAGATTACAGCCTCTCCAAAGTTGGAGCAGTTTGTGAGGGTGAAACACAATTTACTCACTGGAGCACATGCGCGCACACAGCTCTAAGGAGAATTATTATCATCACGCCTCTGCAGCTTGCTGCAGGTTACCTGGTACAGAGGCATAATTATACAATATTAGTGTCAGCCTCCTTGTGTGTGTGCATGTGTGCTTGCTCATGCAAGTCTGTTATGAGTTTACTCAGGGACTCTTCAACAGTTCTGTAATGGAAGTAATGGTTTTGGACTGCTACAGTGTCCCAGATTTTAAATTAACCACAGTGGATTTATAGGGTAATAAACTGAAATAAAAAGTTGAGGGTACTTTGTTTCCTAACAATGTCTATTATAGATGATGAGATTACTGACCTGATTTGACCTGGCTTGATCATAAAATATAGCTGAACATATATTCATGTATTTGAAACCCCTTTAAGTGAGTTTAATTAATCTTGCCAGACAGTCAAATTGTGTAAAAGGTAAGATAAATCAAGGAGACCACATTAAAATAATTTAATTACCTATAAAGATGGTGGATCTAAATTTTTAGAAGTTGTTTGTCCCTGGATATTTATTATTGTGTAAATTGATCAACAAAGATGGTTTTAGTAGCAGGATGCTGTACATACAGCCCTCATCAGTGCCAACTCTGAGGTATGGAAAATGATGTCCTGACAGAAAATCCAAAACATGGCCAAAGAGTAGTTGAAGACAGGTGCTTACCACACATTAGCTCATAGTTTTCACAGTGCATTAACTGCTGAAGTCCTAAAAACTGTGTTTCAGCATTCCATTTCACTTCCTGTGTCAAAGTTTGTTTTGTTTTGGGTATTTTTTCCTAAATTAATGTAGCCTAAGCTTAAGATCCAAAATAACAAATCTGTTTATGGTTTAATTTATCTAGCCAGGAAAATGCTGATGATAAAATTTTCTGTGCTGAGTGAACAGACGTGATTTCTTTTTTTCCCAAAAACAGACTGTCTTTATCAAAACAAGGCGGAAATACTATTTCAGCAAGGAACTGCAGACATGTTTCCTCCTAATTTATATGCTGAGTGGTGATGAAATATTCCATTTGGATTTGAAACTCATATCTCCTTCTCTCTCCAGCCCATGTGAATTGCACTCATACATTTTAAAACACATATTCGCTTCACACCAGTCGTAGTCATTGCAGATCATGAGACATGATGATGTGCTGTAATGTGTTTTCATTCGGTGTCTGGTCGGTTCCCTCGACAGGATATCAGAGAAGAGTGGCTTTGCTGTTTGAGGATGCAGTCTGCCTCACATGACGGCCTTATTTTAAGTTTAGAACCATTTTAAAGGACATATAATCTTACAGTTTTACACTGTGCATATCCATGAAAAGGACTTTTACTGACAACTTCATGGCATCAGTGTAGGACATAATGCAGCATCTAACATCACTTATGTATGTACCTATTGTATGATGCAGCCATGTTACTGGTACTACAATATAGACACAAATGATCCAAAACCAAGAAAAGACTGATATTACTAATTAGAGATTAATGAAAAGAAACTGCAAACTATAAACTTTGCTCTCATTTCTCTAATTTTGGCAATTCTAGGATGCAGATGTTCAAGTAGTTTATCAGTATTAATTGCACACAGACCATTTTGCTGCCAGAAAACAATTAATTTTTTTTTGGCTATTTGTGTTGTCATAGTTCCTAGTTGCTGAAAGACATGCCAAATACAGATTTCCTTTCCTTTTATATTAACATGTCTAATCTCATTATATGTACATCTAACATTTAACCACATCAACTACAACATATCTGTTGCTGCCTGTGCAGATGTATCCTACTAATGTGTGTGTTAACTGATTGAACAGCTTTTTATTGAACTTACTGAATTTTTACATATCCAATTCAAATTTAACCCACAGCACATGTTAATCTCAAGTGTAAGGGACACCAACTAACATGCAAAAATTATATTAACTGGAAATCACAACAAACCAAGACAGACCCACTATCAACATTTCTGATTAAATTCTACATTGTGATCACATATTCTACTGTTAAATTTATGGATGACATTTGGATTGATTTTTGTAACAAATCTGGCAAGAGAAAGAGAGTTACCCTTGGTTGACATCCTAAACTCCACACACTCATTCAGCCTCCAAGGGGTTGGCTTGTAACAGAGAGTGAGTGCTCTTTTTAAACAGCATTTCTTAAGGGGCTTTAAACTTTGAGAGTTCTGTTCTTTATAAAAGGAACTTGAGAAGACTCTTGAATGACATAAAAGTGATAGTGATACTGTTATGAATAAGTTATGTATTCTAACAAATGGTCTGTTTATGCTTGCATTTAAACGTAAATGTGTGTCAACATCTTGAAGGTACATCTTTGTCAACATCTTAAAGGTACATCCTTGAGAAAAAAAAATAGAGCTTGCTAGATTTCTTTGTATTGTACATACAGTAGGTTGTTGGGCAGATAAACATGAGGATGTTAAAGGTGATGGTTTGATTTTTTTTAATCGTCAATAAAGTGTCTGAAAATTTATATATATATATATATAACTGCTGGCATGAAACTAAATACAGAGACCCCAAAGTTCTGGCCATTTTGTGAGGAGTGGGAGTTCCATCTGTGTGTTCCATGATAGTTTTAGAATTACTTCCTCTTATGCAAATTTAGGTAAAACTTTACTGAAGGAACGGCTCAAACAGATATACATGAAATAATACACATTTAGAATTGAGATTTCACAGATAACAATATATAGTTCCTAAACCAAGATAATTTGTGCTTCTGAAGGGGTTGTTTTAGCATATCTCTATGAAATGTGATTTAAATATAGCAATATCTTTACTGTTGCCAATACATACAGAAATTTAATATGAAAAACATAAACATGACCCAACCATTATTCCATAAACCTAAAAATTGTGTAGAACAACACTATTCGGTATGATAGCCTATTCATTCTCAGGCTGAAGTAGGTTTATCCAAGGGCCTCCATTTTCCTACTAGGCTATTAATCTGGGGACATCAATGCCCTTGTGATTATGAAGCATGAGAGTGCAGTCACTGGCAAAACATGCAAAAGTTTGTGACTGATGTTCCACACCAGTCTTATTTTTCAACTCTAAACTAATCCACAAATGTTAATGGTTTTGACAGAAGTGCTTACAAAGCCCGAGCAGCGATGCATAGCTGTTGTGCTGACAGGGAGAGAAACTTTCAAAGCTCTCATTCCTCTCATGAACATCACACGTCAAACTTGCATTTTTATTCACCTCTTGTATAAGAGTATTGGATTGATGCGCGCTATAGCTGCTTAAAAAAAAATACTTTAAGTCTTGTCAAGATACTGTAAATCTGAGAGTCGCCTCAAGGACCAGCCGAGATGAGTCTATTCCTGGTACAAGGTAGCATATTTGAACTGAAGTAAAACAAAACTAAAGAAGATGCATTTAGCAATTTATTGTTCTGCCAGAAATCAGATTAAATTGAACTTCACTTTCTCTTGTCAAAAGAAAGTGTCGAGACCACCTAAATTTTCCAACTGAACATCAGCCTTGTCCCATTAAAGTTAATAAAGATTCAACTCTATGATACTGTGGAAATAAGTACATTTGTACTTGAAATCCTGATGATACTGTAGCATTTCTGTCCAAAATGTATTCCTAATACTAAATTCACATTTGGAAAAAAAAAAAAAAAAAAAAAAACAACAATAATTTACATGGACATATTAAAGTGATATTTGAAATTTTCTTTAAAAGCATGTCAGATGCAGTATCATACTTATACTCTGCAGTGTCAAAATCAGTTTAAATAACTACTCCTTACTTTTGTGCTGATTCTGACTAACATGTCCCTCCTCTCGGGCAGCATCATCAATGATTTATCCCACTTGGCAGCTTCTATATACAGTAAATCCAACATGGGTGTGACATATGGATGCCAGAAGTTACTTTATGTCACCTGTAAGTCATTTCTGAATGTCGTTTGGATTTTGAAAAGCGCTGTTAATCAATAGCCGAGATGTACAATACTGTAATTTTTATTCTTGAAACAACAAAAACTGCTGGTTTATAACTAAATCAGCCTATTAAAAAATTAAACTTTGTCCTCTATGATTGTCATGGCAGATATGATAATTAAGATTAAACCCATTAGTTCTATGTTAAAATCTGTTCACAAATGCAAACATCCAGTCTGACCTGACAACTAAAACTTATGATTTTTATAACTCTGGATGAAGGATTCTCCACATTTTTCTGCCAGAGCTGACACACCTCTGCATTTAATTACCCCACAAAAAAGCCCAACGTGTCCCTCCTCTAGGGTGACATCATGAATGATTTATACCACTTTGGCAGCTTCTATGTACAGTAAATCAAACATAGGTGTGACATATGGATGCCAGAAGTTGCTTTATGTCACCTGTAAGTTCTCTATAGCAGTGAAATATGTATGTGAGCCTAAATCAGGGAGAATTTTGGGGAAAACTTCATACGGGAATCTTAAGCAGAGCTCAGTCATAAGCCTGTTTGTTGTTTGTTGGCCACGTGCACACACGCACGCTGGGATGAGAATGTATTAATCGCCACCCACTGGCTACTTCTGAGCACATCAAGGTCACCTGCTGCTTCTCTCACTCACTTTCTTCCTTTTATGCTTTCTTCATCACCTTTACACCCCTCTCTCTCTCTTTCTCTCTCTCACACACACACACACGCACACCTACACCTCACAACACCTCCTTCTCATGTCTGGGCAAGGACACAGTCAAGCTGACTCATTCAGAATTGAGCTGTCATCTGTGTCACCTCAGGCTTGTGTGTATACGCTTTGTCTGTTTGTGTGTGTGAGTGTGTGCATGTGCAAGCGTCACCTTGGGCTGAGAGTGTACTGTGGGAGGTTACTGTCAACATGTACAAGCTGGGGTGTATGAGCAGATGCACAGGACTCTTGATTTGATCATCATCTCAGAGACAGAGAGCATGACTAACATAGTATGTGCTTGTGTACTATATGTGTGTTAAAGTCCTTGTTTTTCCAGAAAGCATACTCTCCTCCCACGCACTCCATGCTCACAAATGTGCATTTTTCAGTACTTAAGGCTAGAAGCAGGAACAGATGCAGGATAGAAGGGTCACACTGCAACAAACTCAGATGACAAAAATTAATTAGGAGAAAATGTTATGAAAGAAAAGAAATAACAGATTTAAATCCACGACCATAGGGGGAAATTAATTCTGAGGATTTGGAAAGTTGGCCAGCCCCTGAATGACGGCGCAGTCACACCTGGTACTGGCCAACCCATATTGAGCACTTTGCTTTTGTCTGGTCCTTCATGCACACATTCATGCACATACACAAAGACAAATCTTTTCTACGAGCATCTGGCCAACAGACAGGCCTATTAGCCCACAGGGCCTCACAGTGCCAAAATAACAACTGCAGCATATGCCTGCGTAATAATGGCATTAATGTTGAACATGTCTCTCCAGGGGGCGGCTGTGGATGACAACTTGGGGGAAATTAAAGCTTGTTCTTGAAAGCATGAAATTAGAATTTAGTAAATTTTGGACTGGAGGACGGTAGAGCTAGCTATCGTTAACTATGTAGTAATGAATGACGAATCCATTCCCAAAATCCTGTATGAGCTCACCTCTGAAGGCCACCCATCATCTGTGATATATTAAAGTTAAATTTACCCTTCAACATGACACTATGATTCTCACTGTGTAACTGCTGTATTGAATTCAGATGTCAAGCTGAATCAGAGTGACAAGTTAAAGAGAATAACTAGCTGGAAGTTGATTGTAAAACCCCAGCCTTATGAATCCAGATGAGTTTGCTTCAAATAAGAAGCATATCCAGAATCATTACAGTGTAAAGAAATGGGTTCAGAGGACATTTTAACATCCTGTCTTTATGATAAACCGTTTAGCGTGATGAGGTAGATGGAGCAGGTATGGCAGACAAGCCCCCCCACCAAAAAAGATTCCATTTAGTGACTGCATCACATTCTGAAGCTACAAATTGTTTTTGTGCCCTGCAGCTACACATAATGAAGATTCAACCCGTGCCAGGGTACACACTGATGTGTGTCCAACTACTCACCAACATGCATGACTGAAGAACACATGCACCTACACACACACTCCAGACACCAGGAACACACTGTATATACACACTCTTGGATACAAATGCTCAATCTATGTACACACAAATGCAAGCAGATATACCAACATGCATATACTACTGCCACCTCCACACACATGCAGGGAAACACAACATGTGCACACAAGCGCACACATCTTGCCTGGTGGACATTCATTAGGATGCAAAGTGGAGGGATAATGTGGTTTAAGCAATCAAGGAACTGGCAGACCTGTTCCTCTGCTGAATTAAAGATAAGCCCAAACACCTTGAGAGCCCAGATTATAGGCCCATATGTTGATTTGGCCCAAAGTAGCCAAACTTGTGTGTGAATGAGTGTGTGTTTGTGATGTGTTCATTTTTGCATCCATACAGAGTATTAGACAGCATGCAAGTGAAGGAAGTAATCCTTGTGAATTCATTGACATGCATCTCATAAACATGCAGGTTTGCATGCATGCATAATGCTATATCAATCTGACAATAAATCAATTATAACAACATAAATTAATGATGCCTAACTGAAACAGCTTATTTTGTGTGAAATATACTGAGATGAACAAACAATTTAGAGCATGCGAACATTTAAAATAAATTAATTTTAATCCCACATGTCAGTACTTTTATGATGACCTTGATGGATAATTACTTGCCTCATATTCAAGGTTTTGGAGAAATTCATATTCTAGGAATAGCTGCCAGCTATGTTTTTTTTAGAATTGAGAAATGGAGGCCAAGATAAATAAAAGGCAGGTTCATGTGGATGTCTCAGGTGAAATAAAGGAAAGTACTTTTCTTTCACCTGCTTGCGAGACACTTCCAAAAGAAATGTGTGTTGCTTCCATAGTGTGCATGGACTAGATTATGCTATAGCTATGTTAAATAACAAATATGTGTTTTGTGCGTGTGTGTGCCCTGTGTGATAAATAGACCTTGGTGATTTCATCGTATGTAGAATCTTTCCATGTGGATGAACAGAGACAGGCATTCTGCTTTCTACCCTCCACTGCTCCATGTCAGATAACAGTCACAGCTGCCTTCAGCTGGCTCCACTGTCATCTCAACATCATTTTTTAGCCTGGCACCTAAAGCTCATAAAGCAAAAATGGGTCCACAGACTATATTAAGATCAATTATTAAAGATACTCAACAATTATTGCTCATTTCTTCTCATCGTTTGTATTTTGGTGACATCATTGATGCTTAGCACTCTGTTGCAGAAATTACTTGTCAAATAAACAGCGTGTCCGCTGCTGTGATAGGTTTTATTTTGATGGAACTTCTGTACAAGCGCTAATGGTGATCCTCAAGAAGATCAGCATGTTGAAGCAGGTTTTTGTCGCGACATCTTCCAGTTTTGAGCTGTAAATAAATCCAGCAGATTCCCTCCTAATTTTGACATGGCTGACACAGTGTGAAATGCTGCACAGAGGATGGTAGAGGCTGCCAATCCTCTCTGCAATGGACTTATTTATTTTACTGTCTAAAAATACAGAAATGATGTAACGATGCCACACATAAGAACATTTTTAGGGCACAAACATACTGATTCACATTAGCCTTTACCCTTGCCACTGACTCTGGTTGGAGCCCTGCCATCAGTCTTTTTTAACCTGACCAATTTTCCCACCCGCTACATCTTCTTTAAATATAAAGAACTAAATGGTTATCAGTCTTTATTTCTCTAAACTGGGACAGCTCACATTACGTAAAATGATGAATTATATATCAGATCCTCCATGTTGGTTTAGCCAAAGGGAAATTGGTGAAAGGGGGACACAGACTGGTTATCTCTCCTAAACACACACACAGACACACACACCTCTCCTTTACTATATCTGCTGCAAATATATAGAAGTTCATACGATACATTCAGTATATATTCTGTCTATAACCCCAAATGCAGAAACAAAACACGCTATGTTATCTCACACAGGCACACACAAGCTGACAGATGGGAGCACCAGATGATGTGCACCACCAGATTTGTGTCTCACGGTGGGAGCCATCGCTGACACCATTTAAGCTGAGAGAACACTCAGGCTTACATTAGCACACTAAATGTTTGTGTGTGCGTGTGTGTGTGTGTGTACTGTGGTGTAGGGTATGCACACAAGTGTCTGAATGAGCATGATTGTGTGTGTGAGATATGGGCAGGCATAGATGTTGAATGGGAGCATGTGTTTTAACATATCAGCTCAGTTCTAACAAGTGAATTCACACACACACACACATACACACACACACACACAACTCGTCAATGTAGACCATGCAAATGATGAAATGGGCCTGACATTCTCAGCTTGCTCTAACTGCTTTCATCTGGGCAATAAAGAACAATGACCTATTAGCAAACCTCTCATGCACATTGGGCTCACTGGACCAGCTTTGCTTGGGCTGTTTGCTTTTTCCCTCCCTCCCTCTTTCCCTCTCCCTCTCTTTTCCCTTCCCCCTTTGTCTCTCCCACTCTGCCTCTTCGTCCTCGTCCCTGTAGATCTCAGTACATCTGAACAGCTTGCCTTTGAGGCAGGCTGAACTTAACCAAACTAATCTTCAGAAGGAGGAGAAGAAGAACAACCAGCTTCTTCTTCTCCTCTCGAGACAGTGCTGACATTTAGTGATGAGAAATTGTGTTGTATTGAAGACAAGAGAAAGAGAGAGCATGGGAGAGTTAACTCGGAATGTTCAATATTCTGCAAAGAGCTGGGAGTGTGGTAGGTCTCCATGAGCTCTCAATGGAAAATAATGACCTATTAACCTCTGTATTATAATACATAATTGTACTCCAATGGAAGATTTCAAATCACTAGCCATAATAATGGGTGGAAATCGGTTTGAATTCTTGGCTTGAGACATTGCAGATCAGTCTTGCCAAGTACAAAAACATCTTTAAATTCAATTACTTTTCTGCAATTAAACGGAAAGTTTGCAGTTTTGTGTAACAGATGAGTGGCATGGATGAGCACTTCTTGTTTTTGTATTTCCCAAATAGATTATTTTAGGGGGATAATCAGTTCCAAGTATCCTACCTGGACACTCAAGATGCATGAAATGACCAAGTGCAAAAGGAGTCAAACCACCTGTCTAGGTAGTTTAGGACATCCCTTTTAAATCCATCTTCGGTGTGCATTTATATCTGGCTATAAATAAAGTATTTATTCCTTGTTGGAATTCAAGCTCTTATCCCTCAGGTTTTGTGAAACACTAAAAAAAATGGCTTTAATCTATTGCTGGTGCCGAAGTAAGTATTACCACTTAATCCCAATACAGTTTCAACCCTGAAACTATGAATCTCAACATGGCAATGTCCATTCGCTTCATATCCCACATAACATGTCTCTTGTGCTTTGGGTTGTAACAGAGTGTTAAGGTTAACAGCCTCTCATGCTTGTATTGTGCAAATTCAATGGATAATATCACCTGAAATAGCCTCATAAAGTGTAAATCATAATAATATTGAATGGTAGGCTGCGTTTCTCTGCAACTCCAACTGGTAAATGGAAGTTTGTTGGGCATGTCGAGCGGTTTAGGAGAGCCCCTTGCCATTGTCCATGCACACATGCCCATGGCGCATTTTCATTTGTGCAAACTGTCAGTTGGCACCTCTTTCTCTCACCCACACAGATACACACACGCTTGCTTGGTTCTGAAATGGCCCTGTGAATGGCCTTAGCTGCATGATGCAGAACAGTTGTGTGATTTATGCCCCAGAGGAAGCCATCTCTCTATGGACTGTATCGGACTATGAATGTCAGTTCCAAGCTGTGCCGGCTCCCATCCATCACCAGAAACACAGTCTGACAGCGGGCCAGTTCAACCACAGGTTCTTATTCTCTCTCTCAAATCTCTTTCACCCCATTCAAAATAACGTCAAGCATAACTTCAACTGTATTGTTGGCTTTGAAGACAATCATAACTTCAAATTATGGGTGGAGAATTTTACTCTGTGTCTCTCTCTCTCTCTCTGATGAAGAGCATGTTGAAAATAGTTACATCATTATTGAAACAGATGTCAATAAAATTGTTATCCAAAAATTCACCCACTAAAAGATGATTATATAAATTAGACAAAAGTACCAGAAGTGGGTGTAAGTTGCAATTCCACAAAAATATTGAAAATAGCTACAGACTATTATACAGTATATAGTAAAATATTGACAAAGTGTGGCCTGTCACCTTTACAGGTATGATATGTTGTTGACATTTCCAGTTTATTGCATGTCTTAGAGTTACATTTTTATTCCCACAAAATACACCAAGTCACTGCTTTAGGGATAAAACTCATCCTGTTTATCATTCACATTTTATGCTACATAAAATTTTCCACATTTCCACTCCATGTATAGTTCCCATGTGTACATCACTATGTGTGTGCAAAATCTAAATAATGAATGTAGTTTTAAACAAAACAATTTCATTGAGGATAAAGACTAAAATTCTCATGGAAGCAAAAACTAACATCCATAATAATGTGCAAGTCCATGCCCTACTTCACGACACCTCACACTCCACTGGAGTCCAGTGAGCATGTGACTCCAGTGTCACCCTGCTTCTCCCCAGCACAGCCTATCCAATGTGTTTGTGTGTGTGACAGAGAAGATGCCACAGTGAGGGACACACACCTCCAGCCTCATCTGTCCTTTTAAGGGCCCAAAGACAGTTGAGGTGTGGGAGAGGTTGCACAGAAGGCATCTTCTCAGGGCCAGAGTGACAGTGGCAATACTTACTTCGGCACCAGAGCCAAGAATAAAAATTTTAGCATCGCAATAAGAAACTTGTCCTTAACCAACTGAACAATATTTTAGTTTTATAACAATAAAAGGCTATAAACAGCTAAAAGAGTTTTGAAACATAAGTTTCTTGTTGCTTGTCAGTTATTGTCTGCTTTTCATATTTTAGTCTCTTGACTAAACTTGACTTCCACATGAAACTAAAATTAAAGAAAGCCGAGTTAATTTAACATTTCTTGCCAATAGCATGATTAAAACAGTGGAAAGGGACATAATTTACAACAGTGTCAAACAGCAAACCTGCATTTGTCCTGTTCATCAGCAGTGTAAACCAACCTAATATATCTGCAAGCTGAATGTCATCCTAAACTAAATGTGATTTTTGCTCAGGCAAGTCTATAACCCCAATTTGTGAGACACCTAATGGTTGTTAGGAGCTGCAGAAGGGGCCAGTACTGCATGGCTTCTCTTGTTAGGCCCTCTTCAGTAGAGGGTCCAGTTCAGCATAGAGTTCCAAGTGAACAGCTCATTATCTGGTCAGTATTCTGACCGATAATATATCACGATGTCCAAATATTTTATATGTCATGGTAATGCATGGACATTTCACTCCCCTATACATCGAATATTAAATTCACTTCCTACTTTAAATGTTGCAGTACATTAGATCTACTGCAGTAGAAATTGGTGAGACCAAGATCAGTAGTAAGCAATTTTTTTAAATATTTTTCTACATACTGCATAATCATTCCCCACTATTCCGCATCAACAAATCACAAACTCAATGTTCTTTACTTTGTTACCGAGTACAGAGAGAAAACATTCACACATTCACGTCTAGTTTCTTTTCATACACAGATTTCTTCTTAGAAAGACATGCAGCTTACTTCATATGCATAGTCACATTTCATATTTCTGCCCCACAGGCAGACAGCAAAGAAACATGTACCTGGTAATCAAAAGAGAACTCATACAAGCTATGAATCCAAAACAGCAGTCATCCTCAAACTGCTAACCCATCTATTTCTCTCTCTCTTACATACACAAATACACACTTTGGTCACTTGTTTCCACTGCTTACATATTGGGGCAGCATGGTGGCCAAATCCTCAAAGCCTCAATTCACTTTTAGGCCCCCGTGTCTGCAAATATCTACACCACAGAGAACTGCCAGCTATAAAAGTGCTGCACTGGAACTGACAGAGTTCTTTCACCTTCCATGGGAATAAAAAGATAATTTCTCTAAAGGAGTGAATAAAGTATTATTTTACAGCCTTTCCATTTCAAAAGAAGCTGCATGGTTGCTTCCTTCCATGTATCAGCAATTCAACTCAGCCTGCAGGAGTGAACTGCTGTAAAATTAAATAGTGATTGGCCTTGACATGTTGTTAAATGAGAGAAAATTTGATAATCCATTCAATTTCAAAATCCATTTCAAAAAATTTTAAGTAGATAAAGTTTAATCTTCAAAAACCACTTTTCAAGAAGTTGCCCAAATTTTACCATTGAGCAAATAGTATCATTCCTTGTATATTGCTATTCCTTTTCAGATTGTTAAAGGCTTTGAGATACATGAAGAAAAAACAAAGCTATTACTTTTTAAATGAATCCCCTCATTAAAAATTAAACCAAACCTTTTGGGACTTAAAATGTATTCAAACTTTCAAAGCAATCTTTCTTTAAAGAGAATCCCTTACCCTTAAAAATTCCTATTATTTTAAAATTCCCTTAACGCGCTAAAAGGGAATAATACTATAGCAGAAAAGGACATAGTTTTTATTGTGTCTCAGGTAAATTAGCCACATAAATAAGTGCAGCACTTTGGAATTTATTTTAAATCCAGGATAATGATAATATTCAGTAGCAAAGGTTAGTGATTAATAGAAGGAGACATTATGTATGGGCAATAACACCTAATGTGTACAGCTGCCAAAGGGGGGTGTTAGCACTATTGCTTTAATCTTTTAGGACCCCCTTGTTGCCAGGACAGGATTTCTGACCACATGACCACTTTGCTGCCTGTTGTTGGGAGTTTTGCTAATCTAAAATGCCCAAAAACTGCAAGATTGAATCAGTACCCTTGGTTTGTCCCTTTGAGTGTGCAGGCACTGTCTGGCCAGATGCCAGAGCTTGAGGCCAAATATAAAGGTTAGCAAACTGTGTTTGATGAAGGTGATACGTTTTGGCCAATGAGAGCTGAGGAGGTGTGATTTGACAGACTCACTGATAATCTCTGAAGTTTATCTCTGTGTTTGTTTAATTTGAAGTTGTTTGATTTTGCACTGTCAGAAACAGGATGCTGGTGCCTTTTTTTTTTTTTTTTTNTTTTTTTTTTTTTTTTGCGCCTAATACAATAGGTCCAAAATCTTAATGAATATTAATATATATCAATTAATTAATATTAATATAATAATTAAAATGTCAACAATGTCAACAATTTCATTGTGGCTGACAACAGGGATGTCTTCAATTGTATTATTTAAAGGTTTTCACAAGCCCAATTGTCATAACTTTTCTTCAGCCCATGGAGGTAGGATAAAGTCGGATTAAAAAAAAAAAAAAAAAAAANAAAAAAAAAAAAAAAAAAACGGCTGTTATTGACAACATAAAAATAGCAACATTAACTTTGCTTCCATTTTGTTGACCTTGCGGTAATCTGCTGTATGTGTCTGTCTGCTCAGCGGCTTGGTTTTGCTGTAGTTTTTTTTTTCTTTTTTCATATGTTATCTCCTTGCTTCCTTATCCGCTGTTTGTTTCTGGGTTTCGGCTGTCTTCTTGTCATGTCTGTCTGTGTTATGTGTTCAGGTCTGTATGCTAATCCCTGCTGCTGTCTAAGAAGAGAGTTTCTTGTTTGTTGACTCTTGGTTCACCCTTTGGTAGATGCATACAAGCCCTCAAACCAGCAATGAATTCTGATGTATGACTATGAGGAACAAATGGCAGTACAATTCATGGACATGCAATTAAAATTAGTGATATGAAAGTGTTTTTGAGGTATGGGGGATTACATATCATGCTAAATCATTCCTAAGTCCCAAAGGAGGTTTTATTTAATGTCTACTGTTTTCGTACATGTATCACTCAAAATGTATTAAATGTATTTTTTGTGTGTGTTTCAGATTACTGATTTATTTTCTACCACATAAACCGATGAAAGTGCCAACCCTGCCCCCTCCCCCTTTTCAAATAACTAAGTAATGGTTAATAAATAAATTTGCAAATTTGCATTAATTAGTATCAGTTACATAAATTTAGTCCATTTAGAGATAATTCAAACACTTCTACCACCACTGACATCACACACATACACAAACACAAACCTGCTTCAGTCTAGACATGTACTAAATGCCTGTCTCATTTTAGTGTTGTCGCTGTTGAGACATCCATTAAGGTTTCCCTAATCACAGCGTAGAATGATAATGCCTCCCACACTCACTCACACACTCTCTCACAGACACACAGCCCCAAAGCTGTCACTTACACAATGACAAAGCTACGTGAGAGTGTTAACTAAAGAGCTTGGCTGAGATAGGTGGTCATGTAATTGATCAAGGTTGGCAAACCAAGTTGTGGAGCAAATGAATCAAGACAATGGGCAACGGATTTAATTATGGCTGCAAGAAGGGAATCATTAGAGGAGTTCATCTGAGGGAGGTGAACTCTCTCCCCATAGTTTCCAGCAGGTCATACGATAAGGACTTTTATCTCACAGGTCTAATCTCACACCATTACTTATGCACAGAATCTCCTGGGTTAGCCTTTCTAGATCCCTGTGCGGCCTGAACATGCAGGTCGCACAGGGATCGCACAGGTCGCACAGCTCTAAGAAAGATTAGTTCTTTAGCAGGTTAGAGCAGCTTTGTTTTGTTTGACTGATTAAGAAAGCACCAAACTAAGCCATTAAACATGGCTGGAAGATTCTTGAGGGAGAGTCCTCTTTCAAGCTCCTTCATCCAAAGTTTCTCAGCGCTATTAGGCAGTGTTATTGCCTTGTTAGCCTGAGCTGCTGGTAAAAAGTTGGGTTTGTCACAACCTAATCATCCAGCAATTGATGTCACTGGGAGGCTCAGATGGGATTCCACGGTGAGGCTATGTCCCTCATGGTTGATTTATTATGTCTATTCTCAGGCCATTAAGCAAGAGTAAGACTCCAACAGAGTGGGTTGAATTTTTAAACAACTCCTGTTTGGTTTAAACTGACTGAAAAAAATTGGAAATACTCCATCAGGAAATTTGGGATAAACACTCCTATCTGTTAGTACCAAACTCTCTAGTATTCTCCACTCCAGCTGCTTGCTAAAGTATATACATATGTGTATACAAATATATTTTTTATAGCTGACTCTATAAGCATTTATCAGTCGAACAACATGCACAAAAAAAGTCAAGAAGGCTAACTTGATAAGCAATAACCAATTACGTGTAATATACTACATAAAGTTGCAACTGTGGCTAGAGATGATCATGATGATCAAGAGTAAGTTCAAAAGTGTAAATACATGTAAAAAGGGGTAATAACTGTCCCTTGTGAACCAAAGGGGAATACTACCTATTGGCTCATCATGCTGAGGATATGAGGGACTTTTCTTCAGTGTCTGCCTCATCTTGCCTCAGGGTGGTGAAAGTAATATGGGAAATACATATTCTGCATCAAATCACTCTTGGGTACTTGTCAAAGAATTTCATTGCATAAAACAGCAGCAACAGCAAAGTAAATTCATTATTGATAACTAGTCAACCAATGCATAATACCTGCTATTAGACTGAAACCCTTTTTATGGCCAAAGTAGGCAGATGGCCTGGAAATGTTATGTACAGTACATCATTTCTCTGTTATAATAAATCATCAGATAAATCAAAATGGCTTTGCTGCCATTACTCTGAAAATAGCCCTTTTTAGTTTCTGTTAATACATGTGTATCTCCCTGAACAGCTCTTCTTTGTCTCATTCATTTTACACGGTGCTTTTATCAAACAAGACAAAATCCATTGGTTCATTAGGAATAGTGAATTCAAGAGAGAGTCTGATCCTATGCAGGTTAGCTGTGCAGCCCAAGTTGATATTGTACTGTTGACCTGATCATTTCCAGCTCTACACTTATTAATGTACAACTTTGTAATCTTTAACTATTAATATAGAAGCCATGTTGACCGCTGTAAGTAAGAGTGATGTATTTTATTAGTGTTTATGAATTTTTAAAATTCTGCTATAGGCATATATAAATGAATAATGATGCTGTGTCTTCTTATTTTCACTCTAACTCGTGGCTGTCACATATTGATGTTTTTATGGAATAATTAAAACATTAATTTCATGCCTGAGGTACATTTTCTCCTCTTTCTATTGCTTCAGCACAAAGTAGATCTGAGATCTGTGGCATCATTGAACAACAATGACAAATTTGTTCCAGACTCCTTTGTGGCATTATTTATGGCTAAAATCAGTTGAATGCATGATAAATTGTATTAATCACTTTCAGAATTATAAGATTTGGAGGAGCCTCCTAATGCAGCATTATATACTCTATATGTTTAAAAAAAAAAATCTCTAATAGCCAATTTCCATGAGCCAATTTACAATAAATATGGTTAAAAACATGCCCATGTCTCACAAATTGGGTGAAAGCAGCAAATCCACGATGCAAAACACACATATACCATTTCTTTGTAGTATATCAACTTTCTCCTCCCTTTAAAACACATCTTGATGGAAATCTCTGCAGCCAGACAGCTGCCATGATGGACCCACTCAAGCCAAATTTCAGGACAACCTCTGGCTTTCAGTCTCCATTATGGCTTTGGAATGTTTGATAAACACTTGCAAAACAAAAAAAAAAAAACTCTTTGTCCTATCTCCCCAAAACCCCAAGCAGATTCCCAAGCTTTTTTACAATCACAAACTCTACACAGGCTCCAAGAAACATATTTACCAAGGAGATAGGAGTGTGAGGACTGCTGTCATTTTCTGATTATCAAATCTGAAGAGATGGAACCTGGTGTGGGAGCAAATGGCAGGGATTACTACATTCTGCAGTATTTTGTTGGACTCAGTTACTTGCAATGGTCTAATGTGAGTTGTTTTGTGTTACGAAAACCCAATGCATATGGTTGTGACATCAGATATTCTAAAGGTTATGTTTTGAGTTTTTCCTTTACTTGACAGTAAACATCGTAGAAAAGAGAGTGGGGAAGACATACGATCAAATTCTCAGGATAAATCAGGACACTGTGGATGTTTGGTGTGTAAACTATAGGACACCTAAAGAATCCTGATTGCTTTCGATGATCACTCTCTAAATGTGATTCCGCGATTTATCACAAGAGTTGAGTTTTTTGTTTTTTTTATATTATTATTAAATAAAAAAATATATAGAGATAAATATCAAAGGAACTAAAACTAATATTCTTTAATTTAGAATACTTACGACACTCAGGGTATTTTCAGATAGTCTGTTTTTCTCTGGTCCAAATCAGGGACTAAATTGTTAGAACGTTGAATTTATCAATTGATTCAGTTTCACACAGGAGAAAATACAATCAAGCCAAACTCTAGCAAAAGTCATTCAAAATGCTCACTCTGCTCATTGTTCAGAAATGTCTGGGGTGGGAGAAAGAAAATCAAAACAAGAAGAAGTTTACTATGCTGGATAACTAAATAACATAGAACAAAGGCAGAATTGGGCTACCTTCCTAATCATGGTCATCATTTGGGCCATTCACCAAACAAAGTATGGCAGCAGAAGCTGAATTTGACTTCAAGACAACATGTAGAAAACCACATGCTGCTTCACTTTATGTAAAGAAACAGGAGAACGGGGCACATACTAAGCACATCCATACTAACCACATGCCAACCTTCAACATGTTAGACATGTTAGACAACCAAGACATGTTAGGTAAATTTGATATGCTGAGACCATTTCAGAGCATCTGGTTCAATTGCTATGTCTTATCAATGGTGTAGTTTCATTGTGGAAAAATGTGTTTTACATTTGACAAGTTTAATGGGTTTATTAAGTAGGGGAACCACCTCCTCTAGATGGTCTGATTGTTATGGTGTGGGTCCAAGTTGGATTTCTGTGTTCACATATGCACAAACGAACTAAATTTAGGGCAGAAATGCTCCAGGATCTGAAAGAAATGCCCAAAAAAACTAGGTGTGAAAACACCATCTGAGGGAGAACTGATACCATAATGAACCCTGAACAGTTTGCAGTTTAAGGTAATAGTCATTTATTCTGTTTTTTTTTTTTTTTTTTTNTTTTTTTTTTTTTTTTTTTGTATGCATAGTCATGAGCTTCGATTGACAGGCTGTGACAGCTTCTCTGACTCATATGATGCAAACCTGTGAGTGGAGGCAAGAAAATGTGTGAACTGCTGCAAACCTGGCAAAATCAAATGATTTTTATGGTCACTTCGGGGGGTGAGGGTTGTCAATCATGATCATGCTCTTGTTGATGCATTAACTAAAAATAATGTCTATCTGCCTGTAAAAGATAGACATTGATAGACATACATATACAGAAAATTGACTCCTTCTATGGTAATCTTTTGCTTCAAAATATAATACATCTTAATCCACTGCCATTAAATTAGCACTTGATGCATAAAAACCATGTTAAAATTATGTTATTCTTATTACAGCAACTTTTTTCCCATATTGTGCTTTTGCTATTTGATAAAGTCTTTTTTCCTTATTTATGTGGCCACTGTGGAAATGAAGCCTACATCATAATAAATTAATAAGTTGTGTTTTCCTTCTTGGTGATGTATTTAAAACAACCAGCAGACAGTATTTAATGTCATGGGCCAATTTTCATACCACAGCTTTAAAATGGAAGCGCTGGTGAGATCCTTTGTTTTTATATCCGCGGTTTTTATAGCCCCATGAGGCTGTTTAATCAGATTTAGCTCTGTGTGGAACTGAATTACAGGACAACCTTTCTCCGTTAACCCACACAAAAATACACTAACACTACCAATCCCCCAAACTACCACAAAAACACACGTGCACACATTCACATACATAGATGCCAACAAGCATGCCCAGACAGGCACACTGAGGCTCATAAAGAGCTCCCACTCTCTTTTTCTCTTTCACCCTGGACAGAGTGAATGAGGCTGGTGCAGGGAGTGATCAATATGTTTGTGCTATAAATAGCCAGTAGCGCAGTGTGGAGCTAAGATGCGGGGGTAATATATTTGATGGGGGGGAACCCAGTGGTGCCCAGCATGGAAAGGTTGCTGTGTATTCATAAAGCTTAGCTGGGGATGGGAGTATTGCAAGTATTTGTTGCAGGCCAAGGCTTTGAAATGCTTTTAAATTATAAGCAAAGGAAAACTGGATGCCATCAATACTGGGAAAGTATGGAAATGCTTAGCTTAATATTGAGGAAACAATTCTCCCACTCAGTGAACAGCAATGACAAGTACCACTGTACAGAAGTGCAGTACAACATCAAACAGCTTGTGTAACTGCAATCAATATGTGGAAGGATGAGGTCCTCCAACAACAATGACAGCAATACAGAGCCATATCGTTTTAGTAACAGGTCACATGTCAATAAAGTGTATCATCTCCTGCTTGCAATATGAACAGTCATGTTCCCATGTTCATTGCTGAAACCAAGTGATAATGTGTTTACATAAAGGTTGTACAATGTGTACCTACTTTTTTTTTTTTTTTTTTTTTTAATTCACACCTCATTTGGTGATGAAACCAGTGTGAAATTACTGACTTCTTGGTATTTACAAAATACCAGGGGAGGAGGCTCTATAATTTTCTCATATTTACCAGACATATTAGCATGCCAATGGCATGAAGTAGCTTTTTACAAAGTTGTGTTTTCAGAATTGTGTCATATTCTATTACTCAATGGGAAGAAACCTGTTACAAGTTTAGTCAAAAAATGATTCAGAAAGAATAAACAGCAGGCGATTGATAACTAATAGCTTATCTTCATGCGCAAATACACTTTGCTGATTGCTAACAAATATGACATGCCAAAAAAAAAAAAAAAAANAAAAAAAAAAAAAAAAGTCCATGCCCTGACGTTTATGAAACAAGGATTCATATAAAAACATAATGAGAAAACTATCCCAAAAAAGCCACTGAGTCAACTACACTTATTATGCAAATATGTTTCATCAGAACTGTAATCACAGTAGACAAGGCCCCTCAGGGAGTGATGGCAGATGCCAGCATTTGATTATAAATGTCATCTCAGAGAAGAGGGTTGTCCCAGCTGCCCAGCCACACTCAAGCCTTGATTTTTCATCCAGACACAGGCTAACATTTATTTTCTCATTAGTGACATGTAATCACTGTGTTTAGCCATGGTGTCACTGCGTGATATTTCAAAATGATTTCTGACTGATGATCCCTATAATGAAGGTATTCAAGGAAATCTTCACAGGCAGTTGTCTACAAAGATGGATTGGGAGGGGAAAAAAATGAGGGGAGGCTTTTAATTAAAGTCAACTCAACTGATCAAACAGAGGAAGCTCAAAGAAACAGGTACATGATAAGAACCTGAAGCACACATTTTAGAGATTTGTCATAAGGGAAGTGCCAAGTAATATTTTTCTGTCAGTGCATCCAAAATTAAGGAATTATTAGTTAGAATCTTTATTTAAATCAAGGGGAAGATGGAAGAAGTTGGCTCACTGATGTATTGCATGCCTGAAAGCTTAGAGTTGCTTGTAATCTGCATTCATGCCCTGCTGTGTTTGACATTCTGTTACATGCATGTAAAGTCAATGTGGATTATTCTTAGTGGTATTTAATGTCAGTCAAAAACCCTCAGTCAGAAACATGTCAAGGAGTTATGGTCATAGAGTGAGATTTGGCAGAAATGGCTCTGCTTGTTGAGAGAGTCCTCAAAGCACCTGAGAGGAAATGAGAATGCTGCTGGGAGAACTAATCCTCCATAATACATGCAATGCAAAGCACAGAGATACCTCAGAACAGACTTAAGCTGACAGTATTTAACTATTGGTGTTTTCTTTTTTGTTTTTTTTTTTTTAATAAAGAGCCAATTGGGCTAAAGACTGAATGGACATAGTTGTTAATCATTATGCTAAGAAGTAAAGTTTGGATACTTATTTGTCATCATAGCAGTGATATTAACAAAATTTATTCTGAGAACAACCTGCGAGGGTTGAATGGGTGAGTCCATACACTGTATCTTTATATTGTGTATTTTGATCATCTATGGACTGAAACTCTGCAAGTCTGATTAAAACTGTGCAACATTCTTGTAAGAAGAGCTGAGTTGACGAGTCTTCAATCATTGGCGCCTCAGATTCATTTACATCAAGCCAAAATTTTACAGTCCATCAATTTCTAATTTAAAATATTATCCATAGACTGAAACAGTATCAATGAAACAGCCTCAAACGTGGATATTCCCTGTGAAACTATAAATGTGAGGTACTGCACATCTGTCTCAATTTTCACATCATGACATGACAAATGTTAACCAAACAGTTTATTTAAAAGGCTTGATTTTGTGGGAGTCCTATGTGTTTTGCAAAGTCAGTACACTGCTGTCTGCACCCAGTGTTTTCAGCTGATGTATTAGTTTTCAAATCTTGTGTCTGAGCTGGATTACATTTCTTAATCCCCTGTGTTTGGTCCATGGTGTCTGGTCTATTTAGAAAATCAGAAAGGAAATCTAGTAATGATTTATTGAGTAGTCACCGCCAGCTCTCTCTAGTCATGTAGCACAGTCATTCAGGCTAATGTTCTGTATATCTTCTTGTGTTAAACAGCTTAAATAGGCATCCTGCTGCTTTTTCTCCCTGAGGCTGTTTCACTACAGAATATGTTGCAAGTATTTGGTTGAAAGGGAAGAAAGCAATCCACTGGCGATGTTATCATGTTTACATCACTGTGTAAAATAAGATTTGCCTTCTGTTTCAGGATGGAAAACTCAGTGAGGGAGCCTGAGCATGGCTGCTGAAATAAGAATTTGAGAACTTGTTTATGTGTTCCTCAACCATGATATACCCTTGTGGATTAATGTATAACATCAGTATAGAGACAAATGACAGATGTAAATAAGCTGCAGTAATTAATATTCTCAAAAGAAACTTTATATAATCCTCCACATGAAGTAACACAGCAGTGCTGCCCTACTTCTCACAGGGATTAAATATCAGTTTTATACAGTATATAAGCAAAGGCTCATAATTTTTCCTCTGTTTTTGGGTGTTAGGAGTTACAATGCTTAAAAGTTAAGCATTACATGAAGTTTTTCATTTAAAAATACAATCAAAGCTTATTATAATTAAAGTGGATTAGTTTATAATAAGCATTGTGTCCGATTTTTGTGATCCTGACAAAATAAAACCACCATACAAATGAAATATGTTTGTCTTTTGAATAAACTGCAAAATGCAATTTACAATGAGCCATAATAATTATATTTTTCCAAAGCTTCTTTGGTGATTTTTTAAAATTCTCATTCCAACATTTTGTACTTCTCAGTCCTAAAAACAGAATGTCAAGTCAAATCGTTTAATTTATATCAGAGGATCGATTAGATTTTGTGGAGAACATTTGTCATGGTTTATTATAATAGATCAATTCTCTGAAGTGCTTATACTGTATGGGAGCATTGAATTAGAAGGTCACCGTTTTAAATACTCAAGACAGATTACTCTCTGATGGCTAAATAAACCAAAGGCACACTTTCTGCCCTTGAGCTTCATTGTTCCAACAGAGCACCTTGAACAGTAGCACAAAACTAAGCTAGCAATAAGTAGCTCCCACATGAGACTATATGCAATAATGAAATTCATGGCAGCATTTATTTCCCCTGTGTTGTTGCCTTAAATAAGAGTCAGTTTTTGTCAAGCTGTGGGACAGAATAAAAATGATTAATTGAATTCCAAGCATCAAAATAAAAGACATCATCCTACACTGTTGCCTGAAGCCAAACTGCATCACTTCTCTGTTCTCCAGTAGCCCACTCCTGCTGTACTGGTCACAATTTGAGTACGTGAATCAAGGCACAGTACTGAGCTCTGCCAGTCACTGGTTATATAACACTATCATCCAGCCAGTAGCTCTGTCAGTCAAAAGTAATTTGTTAAAACAAGATTCACTGATGTAAAAGCTTTTCTGAATCTTGAACTTGTAAACTGTTTATTCCAGACACCGATATGTCAAATGCCAAAACAACACCAAATGTTTCCATTTTACCCAAATTTTAAAAACAACCAAGATGAAAGATCATCTAATAAATGGTGCACTTCAATAAGATTGAATTTGTGTTTTGTGAAAACATACTGAGAAATGAATGGCTGAAAAGAAAGCTTCTTAAAGCAAAGGACATTGGTAATCACAGTCATCTTTCCACACACTCTTTTACATTAAATGACAGGTGGACACACTATGTACAACATCAGTCATTCCAAAAGCACTTGAGGATGGGTGGAAGACAGCATGAAAGCTTTATATAAGATTGTTCTATGCCTCACTGTATTCTGAATGTCTTATTTTGAGCTCTAGGACCATAGAAACAGCATTGTAAAAACAGAGCCTTGAGCAAGTGCAGCAGCTACAGATGGCACCACATGATAGATAAAGAAGAATGTTTTAACAGGCTATGATAAAGGGCCATCTTGAAGGCCACAAAACTGATTTTTAGTTTGTCTCAGTCACATTTTATGGGTCAATTTTTTGCTGTTCATTTTTATATAGAACCACATACAGCGCGCACAGATAAAAATACTGATCGGTATAAGCAAAAATCATTTTTTGCAAACATTCTGGAAGCCTCTTTTCCATTTCAGCAATGCTAACAACATCCATTTCAGTCAGTCATATTGCTTTTGGAAGTGTGACTGTATCAGTGGGTCTAAAGAGCAGCTTTTTCCTGACTTTTTTTTTTAGGGAAGTCCCCTTTTGTCCTCTAGTCTGCTAAGAGACATTATTATCCAAAAAAGTCCTGGGATGGCTCTGAGTTCTCCACCCACTGGGAGATACAGAATGCCTCAACTGGCTCCTCCTGATGTAACGCAACCCCAGCTCTCATCGAAACACATCCTAGGATTTCCATGCTTATGCTATCATCAGATTGGAGTTTTATTTATACAAATGAGAGGGAGAGAGAAGTGATTGTGAGACAGAAAAATTCTCAACAGAAACTATAAAGCAATGGGTTCTATTATAGCAAATAGCAGACAGTATACACTATTTAAATATTCAAACAATTACCTCTTGCTGTGAGCCATTCTCCATGATACTGACCAGGATAACGGACAAAACCGTAGTGCTACACATGTATGCAATCCATAGTTGGTTTCACCATTCTGTGTCCTTCACAATACACACAGTATTCTTATTATTCCTCCCATTTAAGAACTGAAATGAAACACTGATTCCCTAATCACTGCTCTGTGTGAGTCTGACAACCTCACAGAACGCTGCTGAAGAACAACTAAATGATGAACACCAAATAACAGCTGACAAATTACTCCATCTGTTTCATTTTAAATGCCAATACCTATATTTCCAAGATGAACAAAACAAATGGATAACAGCAGAATATGGCAAACTAGGGACCTATGATCCTTTCATGCATCATTTTAAGTGACACATTGCTCAATACAGATGGTCCCTATTGGGAAATCAATACACACAGGGAAAAATAAAACCTTGAACTTTGAGGGTAAAAAGAAAAATTTATCCAAAATAATGACTGGTTATACAGCATCACCCAAGGTTCTCAAAGGGAAAATAGACTTATTTTTGATTCTACTCCACAATATTTTAACTCCATTCCTTTTTTTGTGCTTCTCTCTATTTTCTTTAATATGTTGGATGGCTGTAGGGTACTATGAAGTGATGTTTGTGAGGTTGTATTAATGAAAAAAGTACCTGCACCAAAAACCATTTATCAGATCACACAGTGGCTAGCTGACACGTGGAATGGAGTGTGCTTGCCTTCTGTGTCGATAGGTGTTTTTGTGTGTGTGTATGTGTGTTTCCGCTTAAGTGTTGCTGGTGTGACACATTCATCATGGGGGACATAAATGAGCTGAACTCAAGCTGTGGAAGGGCACGAGGGGAAAGAATGGATGTTAACCGTGAAAAATTGTGAGGATATGGAAGAAAAAGGAAGAAAAGTGGAAGAGAGGGGAAAAGTTTTGAATTTTATCATATGCCCCAAGACGAGAAAAGTGATATGAGCATGTGCATGTACTTGTGTACATGCACATGAATATGAGCGGATGCTTAATGGGGCTCACAGTCGGTGGAGATGATATGCCTCTCATACCAGCTTCAAGGAGCTACTGCCACCTTCCGCATCACTTCGCCTGGAGGTCAGAGTTTCCCAGAACACGCAGTGTCCATACTTGTCACAGCATTTTATTTATGATTTTCATTTTGGGACTCTGAGGATAAATTTTCTCTTTTTAGGGGGGACCCAATTTTTTTTTTAAAAAAAAAAAAAAAAAAAAAAAANAAAAAAAAAAAAAAAAAGCCACATCTGAAACTGAAACTGGCAAATCAAAAGAAAGTTAAATTGGGCAAAAGACCACAGACAGTGGATGCTATATGACTGGAAATTAGTATTATGGATGGATGAGTCTAAGTTTGAGATGTCTGGATGAAGAACACATGAGATGAAGGTCAAATGAAGGGATGCTGGAGGAGTGCACCTCTGGGAAGAGCTACAGAAGGTGTGGGTTGAAATTTCCTCTGAATATCTTTAAAACTTGAAAGCTAGAATGTCAAAGGTCTGCAAAGCTGTAATTGTTGAAAATGACGGATTACCTGATTAATGTAAATCTTGATGAATGGCACAATTCTATCAAATAAAATAAATGTTAACGTATAAATAAAACAATCTTTTTTTCAGGGGGGTTTCAGAAAGGGTTGTATAATAGGTCATGTTGACCTTTGCATTGACCCACCCACTCATCATGTTGTAACCCCCCTCCCTTTTTTTTCCAATTGGTAATGCAAGACAAAACACACAAATCAATTAAAATACAAGTACACAGACAGGGATGCATTAAGACAAGTGGTATATTACTGGAAGTATTAATTTCTTTCAAACACATAAAAATTTCCAAGTGATTCCAAATTTTTGAACATTAGCGTATTTCATGCCATTTAGCTTGTAAATTTAGCATGGGAATCATGAAATGGATTCCAGTTATTTAGAATTTTGAATAGCTGTTGAATATGTCACTTTTTATATATGTTAAATAATGAATGTGAAGTCTGATGTACTTGTCATGAAATGCTGACCAGTGGCTGACCTGGCTATGATACACAATATCTAATGCCTGTTGATGCCATTTTGACTGTTGCTCTATAAAACATCAGTGTCGTTAGAGTCAGAATAGCCATATACTGTAATAACATCAATAATTCTGCCATGAAGCCCTTTATCCACATAACTGACCCTATAGTGTTTAAATTGACCAGTTTCAGTAATTGACTGAACAAGACTATCATTCACCTCGCACTTTCATTCTACCATTGTCTGATGTCTATTTAGTTGAAAGGAGGTATAAAGCAGATGATCTGTCAGCAAGGTTATCATTTCAAAGTCAAACAGAGCTTTTCATTCTTTAATTTACTGTAAACATACTAAGTCTGAGGTTTGCCAAAGCCCATTTGTTCCTACAGTGACTAAAACAATGCCTACAGACTACCATGTCTTAATACTTTCCCATATCTCTTCCTTATTGGATTTGATAACACTATCTTACTGACAATTTTCTATAGTCCTGCCAAAAACTTCAGTGACACATCTGTTGATCCTCTTTAAGTTAAGGGAAATTAAGTTTTGTCTCGTTCCTATCTTAAATCTTAGCCTTGCTGAAGATGCAATCCATCTCTGATAGTGTTTCTTTGTCTTATCTACCTTTTAGATGAGGTGTCAGGTGATTCTTTTAGTGCTGGATGAATTCTAGTTCTGCCTCTTATTTTACAGAGCCTGGCTGAAGGCAATTCTAAAGCCCTGCTGCATTCCCACTAATAGCCACCTTATCATAGGGTAGAAAAATAAACAATAAAACAAAAAAGATCCTCATCACCCACCCATTCATCACAGGAAGTTCAGCCTCTAATGCAAAAGCACTCTGATAATTATGCAGAGACCAAAGAATGTGCAGAGAACAAACAGCTGGCCTGGTCTCACTGAGGATCGTGAGAGCCGTCTGATCTTTGTAATATATTCTGTAACTGCTGACATGCAGTGTCAGTGAGTGTGGCAGCAAATGAATTTTAAATTTGGGCTAAATGTACAATCTACCTATTAGATAGATTATGTAATTATATGTAGAAAAAAAAAGGGAGCACACAGGGAACATGATACAAAATGCAACCAAACACAGACCCACATGGATACACTTTCTCCTGATCTGATAAAAAACATTTTGCACACATTTGACAGGAATCTGTGTTAACTAACAAGTACACAGTGTGTGTATCAAGGGAGAACTTTAGGATTTTGTAATGACTGAAGCATGAGTAAAAAATCAGAATAAGAAAATGTCATTAAAACTATGACATGCATCAGCTGAAAACTTCATATTAATTTTTCAGAATGTGAAAATTTCAGGAATTCAGGAACTCTTTTGCTTCATTATAACAAAGTTCTTGAAATCAAGCAGTCTGTTTGAAAAGAGCTTCCCTAAAGGTTGAAATAGGTGGTGGGAGATGTTCCTCTGACTCCTATAGTCCAGGCAAGTGAAACGATGAAAATCGGGAAAACTGGAGCTACATTATTTCTATATGACAGCAGCAATCGTTTCAGTAATATTCCAATGGTGGATGACTTTGAAAATTATATTAATATTTCCATGAAAAACAGCTGGTACTGCATAAATGCTCAGATGGACAGGCAGAAACACATCTTTAAATAAGTTCAAATGAATTTCTTGAGATAACCTGCTTTTTTTCTTCTCTATTCTTTAAAAAAGCTCCACAGTTGAACCATCAGTCATAAAACAAGTCGCATCCATTGCTTTTTTTTCTGATAGTATTTTTGTTTTTATGTGTCCAAATGGAGTTGTGCTTTGTTAAGGCACTAACAAATCAGCAGGGAAGAGGATACATCTGTCTGGTATTTGGCAAAGTGGGTCTGGCTGTGAAACATTGAGTCAGCTAAAAGGTTGGAGCTCTGTCAGCACCCTGAGGTGCCTTAAGAGTTTAATACAGAGAGCCAGGGAAATCTGATGGAGTACAACACTATCAACCTATGATAGTACACATGTACTCAGTCACATACATAAACACACCTCAAGGGATCATAACTTTGAGCCTGCATGTTGGAGCCCATTAACAATTGCACTTGGTTTGCAATTGGTTTCAGTTTGTCAGTGAGGTCTGAAAATCACTCATATCACACACTCCTCATCTATAGGCTCATACAATTAGACACACTTGTTGAGTAAGAAATGCAGAAACAGCCCTAAATAACACTGTGACTGACAGCATCTTAAAATGGCAAGATGATGTATTGCTTTATTTAGAATCCAACCATATGCTACGACAACAATCATGTTGATCATAATTTTACACAAAGCATAAGGGATCCATTTTTAGATTTCTATTCTAGGCCAATCTGTTGGATTTCTCATAATGAGGTGAACTGAGTCGTACAAATACTGCACCTTGCCGATCCAACCCCCAACACACACAATGACACACAAAGTGATACCCCATTTTCCCCCAACCATATGTCTGTATGAATCTCAAAAAGCCTTCTGCCAGTGGCATGGTTTCAATTAACAAGCCACAGGCCATTGCATAGCTTATTCCTCTCTTCTTCTTTTGTGTTCTGTTGAGTTATGTGCTTACTCATCCCTAGTATCTTCAGCGCAGCTTGTGTTTTATGTTCAGCTGGAAATACGAAGAGGAATTCAAATGACTCAGCCAGCTGGCACACGTATTGTCACGCAATAACAATGGCATGGGTTGAATCTCAGTTCATTTGATTATTTTTATGCTGCTGCAACACTTCACTCATTTTATCTCACCAGTGTAATGTGCATCCACATTCACACAAGCGGGGCATGAAGGAAAAGCCTTGCTCTAGCTTATCATCTTTATGGTGCGTGATTGTAATTGCCAATTGATTCTCCAGAAAGCTCTGGTAAACATAACACAAGCTTGGATAAAATTTGGACCAATAGTTTTATTAAAGCATTAAAAAAAATAATTTAACTCACTGTCTAGAGTAATGGTTCGCAGCACAGTGCTGATTCACTAGTGTCTCACTGACTGTACTTGATACTTGTATAAATTATATAAATATAGAAGCATGGTCATAGTCAACGATCATATACTGTTAAAGTTTGTTTATAACTAGGAAACTGTATAAACAATATAGAGATGTAAAGAATAGTTTCACATCATTTCATGCTTAGGGAAATACAGAATTTTTACATCTAGAGCAAGTGTGGTAATACTATTACCATGTAAATTAGTCCCAAATAGAGTTTTATGTTATTTTGTTCAGCATGATTTCATATGGAAAAAATGAGAGTGGAAATCAGTGAAACAAACCTTTTTCATCCTGTATAACAGACATTTTGCTGTTGAACCTGTGACAACCACATTGCACAGGGCTTTACTTTCCCTGCTCCCTTTCCTTGCTGGTAATATCAGACCGAATTGAATGTTCTGCCTTGCCAGTTCACACTCACACACTACTAAATATGATTTGCATTCTCATTTCACAGATGAAACTACAGCTCATGGAGAGAAAAGACATAGACAGCGGAGGTTTTGAAGGTTCCCGACACTGGAGAGTTGTCACGGTGGCTTTGCTCCCTGTGAGTTGTCATGAGTGTCAGCCAAGCAGTGTAACTATTTGTATCCATCAGCTGTGTATACAGAAATAGCACAGGTTATGATAAAGCTACATTTAAAATCCAGGTACCCAGGTAAATCACTTTACATCACCCCGACAACGATGCTCCACTATTCTCTGATGATAATCTCAGCATGAGTACGATGTTTTTGTATTTTAGAATAAACAAAACTCTTAGCCATGAAAGAAGAAACATGACAGTTGTTTGACCAGAAACAAACAGCTTCCTCTTTTTAACAAAACCACATGTTCTCTAGAAGGAGTTAACAATGAATCCTCATCTTGTTATGCAAAACTGTTCTGTTAGCTCAATTTAGTTGTTTCTTAAATATTCTAGAGTAAAATGCATTTTTAGTCACACTTTATAGCCACCACAGTTGCAAAGTCATCCAACTTCAGTTTAGCTTCAATAAAGCTAAGATATCTCAAAGTCATCAGGGTGCCAAAGTCATCAAGTTGTAAATTCTTCTTCTACTGCGTGGTTGTCCACATACATTAAAAAAAGTACATTATTACTGGAGGTGTTACAATAACTTAGTTGTATCATTATGTTAGAGCATTTGCAGTTACTGTACCGTCTAAAACCTACCACCTAACAACAACGGGCAAAGAACAAAGAACTGTGAAAGTCATTTTGATTAGGATTTCAAATGGCCAAATTTAAGACAGGTCAAAGTATATCTTAATTAGATTAAGTTGTTGATTAAATTGGAACCTCATCTTATAGCTTGTCTCAGACATGTTAATCAAACTTTTAAGCCTGAACTTACTTCTGTTGATGTGTGTTTGTCTTTTATTCATGCACAACATTGTGCCTGACTAACAAAAGAAACACCCTAATTTTGAGACTCTTCTACATTTGTTGCATTTTATTATTAACCATTTGAACTCTTGCTGAGTATAAATTACTAAATTTAGTGCCAACTGACATTGCCTTATCTGGCTTATTTTTCACTTTTGTTTTCCTTTTTATTCTTGCTGATAAAAGTCTTGAGCAAATTGGAAAGGTGAAGTTTGTTACGAGCGATTGAGCAAATGAAAGCAAATGGAAGGGATGGAAAGAAGGGAAGGGCAGAAAGAAGAGAGAACAGCATGTGTTGCATCTTGCAGGCCGATATGTGGTGAGCGCTATATGGGAAGCCACTGCTAAGCTCCCTAAGAATGCCGCCATCACCCATTGGGGAACCAGAGTAATTACAGAGAGCTTTTGTCCCCATTTGCCTACAGTATGAGTCTAAAAAGCTCAACAGCTCAGGCATTAGATAATGAAGATTCACTGAGTGTGGTTACAGCTAATTAGCTTTTGTAATTTACAGTGGATTACATGGTTTGAATGTACCTTTCTGTACGTTTTTGACACCTATTCACACAAATTTTCATGCAGGCTACAACATAATTTCATGTTCAGTGTAAGCAAGCCTTTTGCCTTGTTTCAGGCTACACATGGGGCTGTAGATGAATCCTTGTACTGTATGTGTAGCAGTAAGTACATTTGGATCCATCTGGCAGCGTCAGGAGTACACCTGGAAGTTATAAAGTATTCAGATTGGAGAACAATTCCTGCTTTGTATGCAAACAATGATGTGTGCTCATGTATTTGTGTTTCTTCACTTCTGTCCTTGGGTGAGAACCATACTGAGCTTTGAAGCCTGAGGAAACTGCTCTAGTCCTTATTTCTGAAATGGCTTCGTTCAAAATTCAGGCAAGAATTTAAGTTTAAATCTGAAATCTGCCCTGAAATTAATATGTCATCATTTACTATACTGTACTTAGAAAGTGACACCAATCCTAACCCAAAGACCTAAATATTTGTATTTAAGGACTAAAATGCAAGCTCTCACAACCAAATGGGACTCTGAATGATATAAAGTCAGCTAAGGCTCCACAGAGATGGAGATCTAGGCCATTCCCACTAAAAGCAACAATGGAAAATAATGGAATAAATGCATGATATAATATGTATGTGTGTGCACATTAAGTGTTAGCAGTCACACTGATGTTTGTAAAAGGAATAGCAGGAAACAGAGAGCAAAGAAAAGGAAACAGAAATTTGGCTATTTAATAATCTAACAGCTGTCACAGACTTTCTGAATTTTGTCATTAATGTGTGTTGGAGGAAACTTCCAAAAATGTAACAGAAGCTAAGCCCCAGCCAAAATATCAGAATATTTGAAAAGGCCATACCCTTATTGTCCACCTAACCAATTAACGTATATACTCAAGTATAAGCCGAGTTATTATTACCAAATTTCACAAAGCAAATCGTGGAGAGCGGGTTGGCTTATACAAGAGAAATTCAAATTTGATCCCAGGGGTGGAAAATTCAACCCCTTACCACTACCCATGAAAAATAGTTTAAATCACACCTTAGAATGAGATATTTCCTTCCCATCTTATCCAGCAGATTTTGCGGCGGCCAGTAAGCTCTGTTGTAGTTGGTCAGTTACGGTAATCAGCTGCTGAAATAAATATCATGTTTACCGGTACGTGAATTATTTTCAGNTGGTCAGTTACGGTAATCAGCTGCTGAAATAAATATCATGTTTACCGGTACGTGAATTATTTTCAGGAAATCACAGGAATACTATGACAATATCCAGAAAAACAGGTAATTTCCTAAACAAATAAATTGATGGAACAACATCAAGGGGTCGGCTTATACACGATATCAGCTTATCCTCAAGTATGTACAGTACCTTCCAAAGCCAGTGTAAGGGAGGGTAATTCACAAAATATTGACCCAAAATGATTCTTTTGATAATGAAGTTGTGGACTTGTGAAGATCTCTGATGTACTGATGAATCTCTAGCTCTCTATGCAGCTGATAAACATACTTATGAAGTCAACACACTGATCAAATGTTCCACACTTGTTCAGTTACAGTGAAAAACATACTCTAGGGCATTCTAAAGAGAAGTGATATGGTTTGTGTACATGTCTACCTGTAGGCGTTCACAGGTAAAAGTTGAGGTTTTCACAGATGTCAACCAGCTCCAAGCTGTGCAACATCAAAAAAAAAAAAAACTAACACATCTTTATCCTTGGAACCATGTCAGAGAAAATAGTGCAACTTAAGCAAGCAGCTAGGTCATTGTGCACTGGAAAGTGCAAAGAGTTGCTAATTACCAAGAGTTATTTTTTCCTCAGAATTCATCATGCTCAAAGGTAGCTATTTCAGAAATAAAGGTCATAAAACACTGTGCCATTCAACTCATCACAACATCATTAGTTGAGCTTAGATGATGAGACAAGGTGTTGTTAATGAATGTGGCTGGCAGGAGAAATGTAAGATTATGTGTTCTAAATATGTTACATGCCAAAGTATCATTATTCATCTCACAATCCTTAATAATGCAAGAGCAAATAATGTATATGGTATCAGGGCTTGAACAAGTCTTTCTGTAAGCCTACTCTCCTTTATATACTGTATATATATAAATATAAAAGACATACACACAAACTAAGTACAGCATATTTTTACCACTTCAGTCCAGTATTCAAGCAGCTCTAATCAAAGGAATTAAGACTTCTACACAGTTAAATGTGCTTGACTTAAATGTTTTCATTTTGAATGCATAAAACACAGAAGAAAGCTAGGGAAATGGTAGTTCTTTGCTTTCCAAATTGTCCACTTTTATATGGACCCTTCACAAAGCAGGTAATATTCACACATGAATAACACTCTTAGGTTTTCAATAAACAGCAGCTTGTTACAGAGAAATAACCATCCATATCCCTGAGCTCAACCAACATGTAAACATCACTGACGTCAGATCTGGAAATAGTACAGTGTATAACTATTTATTAGTGTCATTATGGGACCAAACATCTGGCAACAAATTTAAATGTAAGTCCCATATCACCTCACATACCTCTGTATTCATATAATACTGCATGCATTTCAACACTTAGGTCTCTCAAGTGTGCCATGTAATATAAATTTGTATTACTTTGCTTATGTTGAGCAGGATTGGTATCAAAAAGCAATCTTTATTGTAATGGGGTGTGTGTAATTACTTTTTCCTCCAATTTTTATTCGTTTCCAATTAAGAACCCATGCTGGCTCCATGCAGGCAATGCTGGCAGCAGGCATCTGCAGTAGCTGCCAATCTTTGCCTTTTCCCAAAGCTTGCAGTGGGATTTAGTCATCACCAAAAGTGTCTTGTTGTTAGCACTTCATCTAAGCACATTTTTCATGCTTATCTTATTACCCAGGTGTCAGGTGGAAAGCATGTTGGGGTGTTGTTGGCAAATGTTAGTTTAGGTGTTCCTCATTCATTAAGATAACTGAACTGTTCACATTGGCTGCATGGCCCCACAAAGAGAAAACATGAGTCAGAGCTTATTTCAGAACATGTGGCTCTGAAGAATGATCAGAAGGAAGCACGTTGTCATTTTCAGGAAAACATTCAACCCATTTCCCATGGCCTGAACAGTTTACCTGTGATGGACACTAGCCTTTCCAAGTTGCACCCAAAACCAAAATATTCTCCTTGGTCCAAATGTCAGCATCTAGTCTGTTCATGTAAGTGAGTGCAAATGGCAGACACTATGGGAGTACAAATGACAGGCTTCAGAGCAAAGAAGTCAACCAACAATCGGTGGGTCAATGAATGAAACAGCAAACAAGTTGACAGAGATGCCCTCACAACAAGGGAACAAGGGATAGAGAGAGAGAGAGAAATGGGGTGGAAAGGGGTGGAACAAAGTGTTGAAGTGCACACACACAGAGAAAACATGATGCTTCCCTGCATCGTGGCATGATGGACGGCACCCGCTGACTAATAAATCAGAGGCTGTGAAAAGGCAGGATGCTGAGAAGGGTATTCGGAGTGACTCTACCCCGCTCTCTGGTTGCTGAGAGAGGAGAGACGTGTTGGGAATGTCAGAGCAGATGCTCACACACACACACACAGAGAGAGAGAGAGAGAGAGAGAGAGAGAGAGAGAGAGAGAGAGAGAGGCCTAATTTAGACTGCCTGATGAAAAATGGACAGGAAAGTGCTTACTTGGCTTGCCCTCCTCTCAACTACAGCACTGCTCCTTCTCATTTTCTCCTCTTGCTAGCCACAAAGCCTTGCCTCCCCATTCCTCCGCCTTCTGGTCATCACATTTACACCTCTTCTACCCTTATCCTATCCTCTCATCTCCTCTCCAGCCATTCACCTCTTCCCACAGTGGACACGCTGCCTGTTGAGGTGTTAATCTAATTAGTGCTGCATCACTCTGATCTTCTCATCTTCTCATCACCCGTCTGTCTGTTCAAACTGTCGCCTTGAATGTCCCCGTGGCAGGGGTGTAACATTCTCGGTAATATTTGAATGAAGATCAATTACTTTAATCAAAACCACAACCAACCTCAACTGCTGTGCTACAAAATATAGTTTCATTGTCCAAATCTGTCTGCTGTCACAGTTCTGCATGTCTGGTCAGCCACCCACCTGCCATTTCTGCATGCCTGGTCCTCAGCTACTCACCTGCCATTTCTGCCCGCCTGGTCTTCTGTTCCTCACCTCCGTTCATCAGCCTGATTCATTTCAGGTTCGGACGCTGTCACCAATTAGCACCAATCAAGCATGGATTAAAACCCCAGTCTCACACTCATCCTTTGCCAGATTGTTCTTTGCCATCCCCGATGCGAGACATTCCAGCGTTCATTTGTGGACTGACCTTCTGTTACCGACTCGGCCTGTTTTGGACTATTCTGCTCGTCGCCCCCCTGGTCACCACCTCTGCCTTCTGTCCCCGACGCCGATTCCAGTCTCTGCGTTTGGACTCTTTGTTTGACTGTGTCTGTATAAGCACTTTGTCCTGCCAGTTTTTCTGCCTGCCTCTGTGTTTGACTGAGAACTCTATTAAAGAACTTT
>VXCM01001099.1:0-50226 GCA_014773175.1 Lucifuga dentata
CCTCCTTACTGTCCAGCCTAGCATACAAGTCATTGTACACCCTTTGTTTGGCCTTTGCCACCTCTATAGCGATAGTAAGTGTAAAAAAAGACTAT
This sequence comes from Lucifuga dentata, assembly GCA_014773175.1. Classification (NCBI taxonomy): domain Eukaryota; kingdom Metazoa; phylum Chordata; class Actinopteri; order Ophidiiformes; family Bythitidae; genus Lucifuga; species Lucifuga dentata. The sequence goes on from VXCM01001099.1 coordinate 96, forward strand.
ATTAATTGTATAGTAATACTATAGTAAGTGTATAGTAAGACTATAGTAGGTGTATAAAAAGACTATAGTAAGTGTATACTAAGACTACAGTAAGTGTCTAGTAAGACTATAAGTGTATAGTCAGACTATATTAAGTGTATATTAAGACTATAGTAGGATTATATTAAGTGTGTAGTAAGACTATAGTAAGCGTGTAGTAAGACTATATGTGTAGAGTAAGGCTATAGTAGATTAATTGTATAGTAATACTATAGTAAGTGTATAGTAAGGCTATCGTAAGTGTATAGTAAGACTATAGTAATTTGTAGTAAGTGTATAGTAAGACTATAGCAGGTGTATAAAAAGACTATTGTAATTGTGTAGTAAGACAAATATAAGTGTATAGTAAGAGTATAATAAGTGTAGAGTAAGACTATAGTAAGTGTATAGTAAGATTATAGTAAGTGCACACAATACAATGCACATTTTAGCCATTTTGGAGAGGTGTGGCACATGTGAGTTCATTATTTGTCCAAATATGACACTGCACATTTTAGCCATTTTTGTATAGTTTGCACACCTAAGGCCTAGGGATACTGTGCAGAAAATGCTTTATAAAACCTCTTTAATTTCAGCTATCAAGCTCAATTTTGGTACGTGTGAACAGGAATTTTTGGATGACACAACTGTGCATTTTAAAGAGTTTTATTAGACATTTTGAAGAATATTGATGCAAAACTAAAATATTTCATGTTTGTTTTTTTTGTTTTTTAAATGGGATTTCTTTTACTTGTATTTTCATTTAGATTAATAAATTTTGTGATTGAAGATTTTAAATCTAATGNATTTCTTTTACTTGTATTTTCATTTAGATTAATAAATTTTGTGATTGAAGATTTTAAATCTAATGGGACAACTGTTTTCTTTAAGAGTATGGCGTTGCTATGTTTCTATAATGTGTATATGGAGAGTTAAAAGCATAAAAACAAGCAAATAATCTAGGCGAACATTGCCAATTACTGCATCAAGACCTACTGGATTGTAAAAGGCATGGCTATTTTAATTTTTCAGTAAAAGCTGTGTTTTCTTGGGGCTATATTCCCTGGCGGAGGTGTACATTGTCTTGCTTGCAACTCTGTTGGATCAGTGAAATAAAGTTACTTTGAAAAAAATAGACGTTATATTCGCTGTGATCAATTATTTGAGTACATTTCACATCTCTACATATATATATATATATATATATACACCAGTAATCATGCATGTTATGAGCCCAACACAGGTCCAGTACACAAGATTCACAGGCCACACATATTTATTCACTGCATAACTAGCTGTCAAAAAACAGATGAACTCTAAATAAAGTGATTACTGTCTGTTTATTTAGTCATATTGTTTAATCGCTGTTGCTGGAATGTAAAAACTTAAATGGTGAAACCAGCATCACCAGACAATTTCCTCCAACACATCAGGGACAAAGATAGATGCCCAGTTTGTCTAAAGGNCCAGCATCACCAGACAATTTCCTCCAACACATCAGGGACAAAGATAGATGCCCAGTTTGTCTAAAGGAACTTTAAAACACTAAAGTCCAACTAGTTGAACTATTTTAATAATCACTTAAAAACACTATACCCTCCAATCCATTCCGCTGCCGCAGTGTCTCCATTGGTACCAATAACTGTTTTCAGTGAAACTTAATCACTATGGCAACGAGTCATGCTGGTGCGAGGCGCTCAAATCCATAAAAAGTGGGAGGAGCAGAGAGAAGCTGAAGACGTACGACGTTAAACGGATGTTTTTCAAGGGTGAGAAATCAGATGTCAGGCATGAGAGCATGTGAAGTCAGCCGTTTGCGTGAGTCTCACACTCTGCGTGGGAGTTGGCAGCCCTGGAATAACTCTGTAATTGTCGCTGTTTCTCCGCGCCAGCCTTTCTCTTTTTAGAATCCATTTTTCGTCTAAGCGCCAAGAAAATTATGATAGAAAAAAATCGTGTTTGCTTAGTTTAAGTTCATTTTAATTCATATTATATGCAAAAGCACTGGACTGACCCATCTATGAACTCTCAATGAGCCCAACGCTGTGTGTGTCAACCCATCGTTGTCATGGAGATGATGGTATGGAATGTGATTGGACCACAACTTCACACGCAGTCGGACATTTGGTTTCACTTTCTCCGCTGCTTTCCACAGAGAAAGCAGAGAATTTTGAATCATTGCGTTGGAGTGATGTCTCGCAGATAATATAAATAAAAAAGTAACGCAAAGAGTGCGACCAAATGTAACAGAGTAAAAGTATATTTTTTCTTCATAAATATACTCAAGTATGAGTTAAAAGTATTCTGCAATAAAACTACTCAGTAAAGCACAACTTTATGAAAAAAGTTAAGTAAATGTAACGGAGTAAATGGAACATGTTACTACACACCTCTGTGTGTGTGTGTGTGGCAGCAGTGTGTTAATATAATATCAGAGGACCATAGTGATGTTGCAGAGTAGCGCTGGCTGTCACCGACACAGATGAACAGAGAGAGGACGTCTGTTCACTCAAATACATCACTATTCTGGTTTTGGCAGGGAATCATACACGCACACATACATACACAGACAATCACACAACTCTAAACAACATCGCTGCTGTCAAAACTTACTTGATACAATGCCACCAGTCTGTGCTTTGCTAAAAATACACCAAGCAAACAACTAGTCTATCGAGTCTTTGTGTGCATGTGTTTGCACGCGCATGTATGTGTATCGTGCACCAAGACTAGTGAAAAGAACCACTAATCGACTAACAAAGCAGTCTGGGAGAATGACATGAATGAGAGGGGAAGAATGAAAGAGAAGAGAGATAAATGAACAGATAAGAGTGAGAAACAGAAGATGGAAGTCTCTTTTTCAGAGTTCTGTGAGAGGATGATGGATGTTTTTCTGTTTGCTGCTGTGAAATACAAGATATCCTGCTGAAAAATACAAGTAAAACTTCAAGATATCCTGCTAACAAATTAAACAAAGGCTGATGATCACATAATTTCCTTGATGGTGGTAGGAATGATGTGACCTTGTGTTCATTGCTGTGCAACTGTTCTTCAAAAAAAAAAAAAAAANAAAAAAAAAAAAAAAAGCTGTAAATGTGAGGAAAGTTTGGATGTTGCTGATGCTGCGGTTGTGAGGTTACAGCAGGACTTCAGTTCTGTTTTCCCTGCGGTGCTGCAGGGCTAATTTACAGCTCACAGACAGGAAATGACCTTAATCCCTTCAGCTTCCCTTAATCTGCAAACTCTTTCTGTTCTTCATGCTCCAAATGACAACACACACACACTCCACACACACATCGGTGGTGGTCATTGGTGAAGGCGATCCTGCTCAAGGTGATTAAGCCTTCTCTTCACCACAACAAAGAAATAATCCACAACACTCTGACATTACGTCCGCCAGGACCAAGTGTAACATCTTAGCATCTGGCTTTGCTTTAAGGGAAAAGGCCATAAAATATGCGTCACTGCGTCGCATTTCTGAGCTCTCTACAAAATGAAGCACATCTCCAGGAAACATCACAGCATTGGCGTCTGTCGGTTAGAGCTCTTTGTTTTCCAGAGTTGAGCAGAGACCTTCATGTTTATTAGTCTGCGTGGAGCCATACACGTAAAATAACTTTCAGCACTAACCCTGACGCCTCAAACCGGCCTGTGCCAGCCAGTTTTAGGTTGCGATGCATCTCACCTTGCTGATAATATGGAGGACGCTGTTACTCAGCGCCAACAACACTTAGCTGCCAAGGTACAAGGCGTCCTCCTGTGAAATGACTTCCTGCCCATTTCTAAGTGGTTGATTTGATGTGTGTTGCCAAGGCAACGCAGCATCCGACAAGATGATGTTTTAGATTTTTGGCAGCTCCTAAGATCCATTTTGGCAAAACATAGCATGAACCTGTTCACAAATATTTACAGTGAAGCAATCTGAATAGTGTCAGGAGAGCAGAACACACACCTTCCTGTCATGTAGATTACAGCGACACCGATTTCTGTCAAGCGTTACGTCCATTATAACCTTTTCACACTTCAGCTCATGTTGTTTAAATTGACAAATGTGCTTTTAAACAACAATAAATGACTCTCAGCTGGCACAAATACAAATTTTGGACAAAAAAAATCCCCCAAAAAACACTTTTTGTCCAGAACCACTCATGAATTTGGCCAAACTCCCAGCATGCAGGCTGCGATGGGATGAAGCTGAGGTTGAGCCTGGAGAGGCTGCATGATCTGACAGCGAGAGGAGGACAGGAAACACTTTCTCATCTTCATCATTTCATCTCCTTTTATCCCTCTGTCTGTCTGAGTTGGATTCTGGCTGAGAAAAGACCACAGAGAGTTTAGTTCGTCTCAGAGATTTGGCGTGAAAAACTTACAAGACTTAAAAAATGTGACTGGAGGGTTTTCATCCAGCTCGTTAGGCACGTTTTGAATTTGTGCAGAAAAACCCTGAATGGAATTGCTTTCACACTTCACTGATGAGGAAAAGTTGTATATAAATAGAGAAATTATCAAAAGCAAAATGTAAAAAAAAAAAAGTAGGAAAAATCAATAATTGCAAAAACATTTCCTTAAAAATTTTGATATTATTTCATGTTAAAAAAAAAAGATGCAGAATTACATGCATGATATTCATTGGGGAAATTTTTTTTTAAAAATCCAGAAAATGCTTTCACATTTATCAGCAGGCTTTTATGAAATTTTCATCAATAATTAGTTTGTAGGGATTCATGCCATTTCTTTCTTTTTCCACTGTGCTGCCAATAATATGTGACATTTCTAATTATTTTGGCAAATTTCTGGCCTGTAATTTATGGAGAATAATATTTATGCAAATTATAAGTAATTTATGCAAATTTCTGGCCTGTAAATTTATCTCTTTTTTTTTTGTCTCTCCTTCACTTCCTCTTGACTTAAAGGGCCATACCACCCATTTTGCATGTTTGAGCCTAATATATTCAATTTTCATACACATAATGTTACTGACAATAATTTCCCAAAGCATACTACTGGAACGGTGAATTAAAAATGTTTTTCCTACCTTCCAGACCTCCATTGGTCTCATTGGTTTCATTCTGGTACACTATTAAAATCAACTTGTTAATACTTGAAATGTTCTTGGGATAGGTAATCCATCATCATGAACGAGATGTGTATTCAGGTTTTTTTNCTGGTACACTATTAAAATCAACTTGTTAATACTTGAAATGTTCTTGGGATAGGTAATCCATCATCATGAACGAGATGTGTATTCAGGTTTTTTTTAGAAGTTACATAATTTTAGCATTTAAACACAATAAAAAGCGTGGAGTGAATGTATGTCTCTACCGGGGAATATAGTCCCAAAAGAAGACCTGCATTTATGGAAAAATTTAAAGGACCGTGACTTCATAAGGCTGTGTAACTATTAGCAGGAGAAACATGGATTTTTAAGGTGGGTGTATCACTTGAATATTTGATTTTGAAAGATTAAGAGATTTTGCAAAATATCAGGAAAGCTGAAATACGGTTTTATCCTTTGGGAAATGATTGTCAGTAACGTAACATATATGAAAATTGAATATATTAGGCCCAAACATGCAAAATGGACGGTATGGTCCTTTAAAGGATTTTTCCTCTCTGTGTCCAAAGTGAAAATAGTTGTGATCATAGTTGTGAGAAGGAAGGAAGAAAAGGGATGATAAAAGATGTCAGAGAAAATGCCAGAGACTGCAGACAGAGAGAGAGAGAGATAAAGACAGACACGTCTTTTCTGTTGTGAGGAAGAGAAAAGAGCTTTGTCTGCTCCTCTTCCTCTCACTGCGCTTGTATTGTGTTTGTGGCAATCGACGTTATGAACTCCTGTTGCTGCCGGCGCTCCATCAGCACGCCATCAGCATGCCGCCCCGTCCTTCATTCAGCCAGCACAGGAGCCGGCGTGACATCACAGAAATGAATATGATGCTTTAGTGATAAGAGGCGGATGAGAAGAGATGAAATGATGAAGAGGAGTAAAGTGGGATGAGATGGAAGCTGATCAGGAGGTGAGGAGAGATGAAATCAGGAAGTGAGGGAGCTTGGATGATTCAATACATCAGGAGGATTTCAGGCTAACGGTGTAATATTTCCATGATGACAGCATAGCATGTGGTCCAGGGGTTTGTGATTTGATATGAAATATTAACTCTGGCAGAAAATGTTATAGTTTCCATTTCTTTAAAATCTTTCACAATGTTTGAACGTCAAAATTTCAGGATTTCAGTGAAAAAGTGACGTAAAGTCAGAAAATGCTGAGTTTAATTTCTCCATGTCTGATGCATTTCAGACAAAGAACTCTGTCATCATCACAGCGTTGATAGTGTTGATTATACTGGACGCTGTGTGTGTGTGTGTGTGTGTGTGTGTGTGTGNGGCACCAATTCACTCTCAGGCTGTTGGGCTATTCAGTGTTTTTCTATGGAGAAACTGATGACTTGCACTGGCAAGTCAGTGGATTTATTTGTCTTTGTGTGTATGTGCGTGTGTGTGTGTGTGTGTGCATGTCAGAGAGAGAGAGAGAGAGAGAGAGAGAGCGCTGGGGAATCCCTGGATGAAATTTGGCAAATCTTTGTATTTTAATAAAGTATTACAGATGAATCATCAACCGAAAAAGAACCATTCTTGAGGTAACATTTGCATTTTATAATGTCAGCATCGCTGCTGTGCACACTGAGTGAAAATGGGGCATTTTAGGTTGTGGTTCTTTAAAGTGATAGCAGCTTCCAGTTCTGAGTTTAATTTTTATGGAGAGGCGACCATGTTGTTTAGATTTGAATGACAGTTTGTAGCTTTATCGTAAATACTTGAATATAAGCCGAGTTTTTTTTTTTTTTTTTTTTTTTTTTTTTACAAAATTTCACAACGTAAATTGGGGGGTTGGCTTATACGTGAGTAATTCCAATCAGATCCCAGAGAAGGAAGTTTCCAGGGGTAGAAATATTACCATTACCACTACCCATGGAAAACAATTTAAATCATACCTTAGAATGATGTATTTCCTGACTAAACATCTTATTCAGCACATTTTGTGGCGGCCAGTAAGCTCTGCTGTGATTGGACAGTTACGGTAATCAGCTGCTGAAAAAAATATCATGTTTACCAGTACGTGGATTATTTTCAGAAAATCACAGGAATACTATGACAATACCCAGAAATCTGCTAAACAAATAAATTGATGGAACAACATCAGGCTGATATACGGGTTTATACAGTAAGTGGAAAAAGAAGAGTCAAAAAGGTTAATTATCACTTACAAAACTAAAGTTAGAGATTCAGTATCTGAGAGCATCTCATCCTGAAAGAAAGAAAGAAAGAAAAAGAAACCCAAGAGAGGAAAGAAATGTCTGGATTCATCTGTTTGTATGGCTTCTTCCTATCAAACAGATAATTAATATGATGATAGAAAATCAGAGAGAGAGAGAGAGAGAGAAAGAGAGGATGCCTGCTGACTGACCTTGTAACTGAACTGTAAAAATGTAAAATCATTTCTTTGCTTTCTCAGTTTGTGTGTGTGTGTGAGACAGTGTGAGAGTATTCCTGTGGCCTTAAGGGCATTTCACAATGTTAAAGGGGAAGGTTTTCAATTACTGTGTGTGTGTGTGTGTGTGTTATCCTGCATGGACACACTGTGAGCCACCAACACACCTGCCACTAACTGACACATCTAGTAACACAACAAAAAGATCTTCCACAGCGTTGGATCTGATCAGAAACAGAAGCTTTGAAAATCAATAAAAAGCGATGAGCCGATCAATTAATAATCGAAATGAGAACGAGGATAAACAGCAGCCGACCGACATCACAAACATCTGTTCTTCCTGCACTTCATCTCATTTTCCTTTCAAAAAGCATTTTATTCCTGCTGATTATCACAAATCACTAAATTTGACAGAAAATCTGCTCAGGTAAACACACACACACACACACACACACACACACACACACACACATAGACAAAACACACACAAACACAAACACACCTACACAGATTCACCGATGACATGGAATCTAATTTAGACCTGGTCTGACTCAGGTCCTGGTTTGGGTCTCAGTTCTTACAGGAACCATGTAGAAAAAAATCATAAATCTGTTTATTCTCTACAAATCATCATCTGCTGAAAACCAGAGAGAGAGACAGAGAGAGAGAGAGAGAGAGAGACAGAAAGCGAGAGAGAGAGAGAGAGACAGACAGACAGAAAGCGAGAGAGAGAGAGAGAGAGAGAGAGTTTGTGTCCAGAGTATCCTTTGTGTTTGCTGGAATTAACCATGACTTGTTATGTCACAACCTTCAATTCCAGTGTGTGTGTGTGTGTGTGTGTGTGTGTGTGGCAGAGAAAGATACAGAGTTCAAACCTTCACAACACAAGAAAAAAATCATTGATCCTGATGGACAAATCCAAAATGCTTTTTGCATGTACACACACACACACACACACACACACACACAATAATAATAGTAATAATAATTTTCTCCACTCTTAAAACAAAATGATATTTTAAATTTTTAATGAGTTCAGATTTTAAATAAAAACTCAAACTAAAGTGAAACTAAAGCTTTTCACTAGTAAACAATGGTGAAAAGGATACCATTGTCACTGTGTGTGTGTGTGTGTCTGTCCGTACTCTTCCCCTCTCTGTTTACTGATTAATCTGTCATCCATCAATATCAGCTGATCTCCACCCAGTAAACACAGATATCAGTGATTGATCATCCTGATCTGTATCAATAAGATGACTAATCAATAAGGTTAAACACACTAATGTGCTTCTAGAGTGTGAGCAAACATGTCTGTGTGTGTGTGTGTGTATTAGTCTGATGTAACAGAGTCAGTTTCAGCACCTCAGGCATTGAGGATGAGAGAGAGAGAGGAAGACGATGAGACAGAAGGGAAGGAACATGAAGAGTCTAAAATGACACACACACACACACACACACACACTGGGTGTCGGGTTCCATCAAAAACCAATATGACTGTGAGTTATGACCACAGTTATGCGATCATTTACACTCGCTAGGCTGTTTGTACCCAGAGGGGGTGGGTGTGTGTGTGTGTGTGTGTGTGTGTGTGTATAATGAACCACACAGCTGAAGTTGGATACAAACAGAAACCCTCCTTGACGTTTATTGTACATTTTTTATATTCATAAATGATGTTTTATGACAGGATTTCTTATTGATTTGATGATTTTAACTTTACATTCATGATATTTCTGAGTTATTTTGAGCCTAATAAATACAATACACATTAGAATTGTTTTTCCTACCTTCCAGGCAGCCACTGGTTTCTACGGAGCCCCTTAGGGTCATGTGTTAAAAAAATAAAGTGGGTATAAAAAAAAAAAAAAAAAAAAATGCCNGGTAAAAAAAAAAAAAAATCAGTTGGAGGTTAAAAAAAAACGTATTTTTTTCTCCTTGCTTTTTTCAAGTTTTTTTCTCTTCTTTTTTTTCTCAGGTTTTTTTTTCACTTTTTTTTCTCTTCTGAAACGTACTAAAAATAGGTCAAAGCTACAGCGCAGCAACGGAGCAGTTTAGCTACTGCTTGGATTTCCAGTTAGGTAAATGCTAATGCTAGCTAGCAGCTAACGTGTCTGTGACAGTAGCCACTATAAGTTCCGATGAAAAAACAAGTCAGTGAATAAAGTCACTAATTCACTACTACTTTTGACAATGTTCTAGAGTTTAGCAGTTCCAACAGTGTATTTCTGTGCATTTATAACGGTTAATTCTTTTACGAGAGTTGACTTAAACAGCAGCTAAACAGCTCGTTGCATGCGCTGTAGCTTTGACCTATTTTTAGTATGTTTCAGAAGAAAAAAAAACAAAGCAAAAAAAAATTCAGAGAAAAAAACAAAAGAAAAAAAGTTCTTTTTTAAACCTCCAACTGATTTTTTTTTTTTTTTTTTTTTTTTTTNTTTTTTTTTTTTTTTTTTTTTACGGACTTTTTTTTTCACACATGACCCCTAAGGAGCTCCATAGGTTTCAGTACATTCCAGTACGTTATGTTCATTATTTTTTACATTTTATTACAGACAAAATACAAACAGCAACAAGAAGCAGCCAGAAAGAGTAAAATGGTACAAAAAACAGAAAGATAAAACCGTTAAGTTAAAAAAATAAAAATAAAACACGTACATAAGACAATCAGAAACATGGAATATATAAACTGAGATGAATCAGGCTAAATTCTAACATCCACATCATTACAAACAGGAAGCACGGCGGCGGCTTTTCCTTGTACAGCAAGGATCACCACTCTTTTTTTCCACACTTCTTTTTTTGATTGTTGTTACAGCAGCAAATCCACTATGNGGATCACCACTCTTTTTTTCCACACTTCTTTTTTTGATTGTTGTTACAGCAGCAAATCCACTATGACGTCCAATTCAGCTCCTCTTCAGTTCACCTCAGGTCGCTCCAGCTGCATCCGTTCAGCTCGATTCCTTTAATTCAGTTAGACTCACCTGAAATGGCTCACAGCTCTGTATATGTGTGTGTGTGTGTGGTGTGTGTGGGTGTGTGTGTGTCCACAACGTCATCGTTGTTCTCTTGAACTTCTGCTGGTTTGATGTAACACCATCAGCATCGTCTAAGTAAGAGAGAAACAGGGTTAGTTGCATTTATGTGTGTGTGTGTGTGTGTGTGTGTCAGACAGGACAGAAATGTGTGTAAATGTAGTAACAGTCTTCTTTCATCTCTCTGTCTCTCTCTCTCTCTCTCTCTCTCTCTCNTAAATGTAGTAACAGTCTTCTTTCATCTCTCTGTCTCTCTCTCTCTCTCTCTCTCTCTCTCCCTCTCCCTGTGTAATCAACTTACCATAATATGAAAACCTCACATGTCCAGGAAGTCTTTTCAGGAATAAAGAATATGAGGTATTTTGTTAAACTTTTTTGACAAAAACTCTTTGCGTGTGTGTGTGTGTGAGTGAGAGAGAGAGAGAGAGAGAGAGAATGTATGCGTCATTATTTCTACTAAAGACAGAAAGACTGTGGTGGTGATACAAGGCTTCATAGGTATTGCAAGTCAAACCATTGTCCTTACACATGCGCGCACACACACACACACACACACACACACACAATTCAATCAGTCCTATGCTGCCTGGGGGAAACACTGTGGAAGCCCCACTAGTGGAAAATCTCCTTTTCCATGTTATTTTACACACAAGCACCTACACTACACACACACACACACACACACACACACACACTGTCAGATTTTTTTTTTTAACTCTTTGTGGTTCAGATCTGCGTCATGCTTCTCATGCAGGAGAATCGGTGAGAGTGACTTTTACCACAGAGTTAAAATAAAGAATAATTTCAGTTTATATGTTAGTGAAGTTTCATGAACAGAAACAGTTTCAATTTAAATTCTAATTAATTACAATAAATATCAGCCAGACACAGCTTTTACTCTGTAAAAGCTCCAAAAGATTGAATTTGCAGTCGAACTGTAAAGAATATCACCACAAAAATGCAAAATCATGGCGAACACAAAGTGCATTAACACAAAAAACTGACATTCATAAAAAATATACTTTTCACTGATTCTGTCTGAGGCTTTTAAACAAACAAAAGTAGCTGCTGCAGGAAAAACATCATTAGTATCTCTGCATAAATGAATCTCCTGCTCGAGTCTAAATGGCATCAAGAAGCTCAATTTAAGAAAGAAAAGAATTCTACAAACAGGTTCCTGAATGGATTTATTTTCTTTGCCATTTTTGTACCTTTTTCATTAAAAAAAAAAAAAAAAAAANAAAAAAAAAAAAAAAAAATCTAACTCAAAAAAACTTTATAGTCTACTTTTGTGTGCAAAAAGAACAGTTTGGCGTTGCATATGCTGAGGTGTGCAATTAAAATATGAGGTTAAAAGGGTAAAAACAATTGATAGCTTACTGTTAAGGGAAATAAATAAGAAAAAATAAAATGAAAATAATAGAAATGAGCCTTTGCTGTTTCTTATTGTTTTTTGGCTTTTTTTTTTTTTTTTTTTTTTTTGGATGCAGTTTAGTGTCGTGTAGGTAATTATTACCTAATAATCCTCAAAAATACTTTATATCTCATCATCTAACAGAAACAGACTAATGTAGATCTACCAAAGACGATTTATATAATACAAAAAGGGAAATAAAAATTTAAAAAAGTGCGGATATGAAATGCTAACATGACAGTTACACCCACTGTGGTGTAATTTAAAATGTCATCCAGGGGAAAATAACGCGTGGAGCATCTCGTCAAATCTTTCTGGCTTAAGCGTTCATTCTCCAGAGTGTGTTTAGGAAATTAACGGTCAGGGATTTTTTTTTCATAATTGTCTATTTTATCATTTTGGTACAGCTAGCTTTCCTCTGATGGGCTGTCTTTATAATTTATCAAATACAATTACTGCCTGAGTTATTTCAGGACTATTTGAGTGTGTGTGTGTGTGTGTGTGTGTGTGTGTGTGTGTGTGTGTGACAGAGAGAAAGAGCACTCTGGTATATTTAAATAGCATTAAGTAATTGGGAAACATGAAAAGAGGCCAGGGAAGCTAAAAGCTAAATTGTCTTTTGTGTAATTATTTATTTCACTTTCTCCATCTTATTTTGTTATTTTTCCTCTGTTGCCTCTTCATAAATATTCCAGAAATTTCCATTGTAAAAGCAACAGAGGAGGAAAGTTATTTTTAAACTGACACAGAGAAACAAATTTAGGGAAGTTTAATTGTTGCGATGCTGAAATATTTCTCCAGGATGGATGGATGGAGAGAGAGAGAGAGAGAGAGAGAGAGATGGAGTGAGGGAGGGAGGTTAATTCTTACCTTCTCCTCTCTGTTAATGAAGTGTAGGTAGCATCCGGTCAGTCTGGCTAATTGAAGATTACAGCAGACTGTGAATAGAAGGCCATGTTCATTAGTCGTGGTCACATAATATTCATCCTCCTTAGAAATATGAAGATTGTAATCTATACAGAGGGGGATGGGATGATGTAAAAAAAATAATTAATTGCAATATTCTCGATGTTACACTTTCCTGCTTCAAACAGCATTAGATCTGTTAAAAGAGGATTTTAGCTGTTAAATTGAGTTTACCGGACAGCGTGTGAAAAACAGCTGCAGAAAACCTTTACGGCTGTAGAGGGCGCTGTGTCAGCACGACGACGCCTTTTTAGTAAAGCCGACACACCCGATTTCTAGGAGTTGCCTAAAGCATCAACAGGAAGTAACCCTTATGATGTCATAGAGGTCATTCTCCCTCCGCTTTCTACAGCTCAACATATTTCACCTGTGAGATTTAACAGCTGTACAGTGTAACCAAGGAGAGCGTTTGTTGCTATGGTTACCTACAGTAACCATAGCAACATAGTAGAACAATGCTGACCCGGTTGACCGAAACATTCGACTTGTTCTGATATACGATTTCAAGGGACACCTGCCAGCCAATCAGAAGCGATGATTTTATTTAAGTGGATTTGTCTGAGGTTTTGTGTTGGAGTGAAGAAGTTACCGAAAATAAAAGCAGGTAGCAGGTGTGTGTTTGGCCCTTTAAAGCATCTCTTTATTTAGACAGCCTTTTTTCAACTGAAAAAACTATTATGTTATGATATTTAGGCATCTTTTTTTTTCATGCTGGTGTTTCCTGGATTGAGGATTGGCGTTTCTACAGCAACAGGTGAGATAGAAGTCAGACGTGTCTTTATCAGGATGAAAACAAAACTCCTCTCTCCCTCTGTCACTTTCCAAACCTCCACCACCACCCCACCCTCCCTTTGGATTCAGCTCTCTCTNCTCTCTCACCCCTTCCCTCGGGACAGAAGTAACCACGCCTTGAGGCCCTGCTCCCATTGTGTGTCCTCTGCTACTTCTGTTTGGGGCCTTTGTGTTCTGCTAATCAGCCGTGGGGCCATGCTCAGCCTCGAGTGTGTGTGTGTGTGTGTGTGTGTGTGTCCCTTGCCCTCATTACGTAGCCACACTGGGAGGCCAGCATGGGAAGTTCCTGCTGCACTATACACTTCCCTCCATCCCCTCTCTCATTCCCCTGAGCTGTCCATCACCCCCCCAACCCCCCAAAATTTAAAGCTACACTCGCCACCAGTTATAAATTAAACCAAATTATTGTTATTGTTTTAATTTTGGTGTTAAACTTGATTATTGGCTGAATCTTATCACCACTTTTACCCCAAAACACAAGAAGAAGATGATTCATTTACACAAATTCTGGGTATTTAAAGTTCTCATAATTAATACTGGGAAAAAATGTCTGTCTTAGCGAGACGTTTTTGTCAATTACTTGCTCATTTAAAGGCTTATTTTCTTTCTAAAACAAAAAACTAAAACTTTAGCAACACAATGAGATTATTTCAACCCGTTTTCAGTTGATATCACGGAACTCTCCAGGAATGAGTGTTGGTATCTGTAGATAAGACAGAAAAAATGTCATAATATGTTTCCTCCAAAATGCCTGTCAGGGAGTCAGAAAGTTTCGGAAAAGTTCCTTTCCACTGATCAAACTGTGGAGATCTACATTCAACAAAATATTTAACTTTCCAACTCCGCCGCCCTGACAGGCACGGCCGCTTTGTGCAACGATTAGCCAAAGTGAAAGCAGGGAGGGTNCCGCCGCCCTGACAGGCACGGCCGCTTTGTGCAACGATTAGCCAAAGTGAAAGCAGGGAGGGTTTTACTTTCTCTCAAACTCTTTCTTCCCCTCAAAGTGTCTGCATACCAAGAGAAAGTGAAACTGTGCCGTTATCCCCGTTTAAAATCGCGTGGAGATGACAAAAAATATAGAATTCCTGTTAAGAACCCCTCTCTTTTCCTAAAGTAAAAATGTGCGTCATTTCCCCCATTTAATGACTAATCAAGTTGAGATCACACAAACAAAGTTGCCCCTCCCCCTTTCACCGCACCGTCCAGCGTTCTGCAATGCTACTAACTGACCAGAACTCCTCCCATCACCTCCTTCTCCTCTATTCATCCCTTCTTTTCATGCTCTCATCTCTCTCACACACATGATGTATCACCTGTCCGTGTGTGTGTGTGTGTGAGTGAGTGCGTGTGTGTTTGTTTTGGTGCCTGATGCAGTTTTAGCCACTGGAGCTGTCTGACTTGAGGACAAGCACTGTCTGTTCATCGCTCATCTACACACACACACACACACACACACACACACACACAACACACCCTATTCAGTCATCAGCTACACTCCCTGCTCAGATTTCAGTGTGGGACCAAGCACATCTCTCTCTCTCTCTCTCTCTCTTGAAAATTAATTTGATGGATGGGAAATTCAGTTGCTTTGGCTTGCATGCTCAAACCCCCGACCTTTTGCATCAATGTAAGCATATCACTTTTCCCTCTTTAAAATTGACTTTTGAAGTGCCCTTGAGCAAATCACTGAACCCTCAAGTGGAGTTGCAGCGGCCAGAGACTGATTATTAACTTCCTGTGTTCCTGAATATCTGCAATCTGTATTCAAAACACTGTGCGTGTGCGTGTGTGTGTGTGAGAGAGAGAAATTAGAGGTGAATTGAGGTTTTCCTGCCATAATCCCCAGANTGCGTGTGTGTGTGTGAGAGAGAGAAATTAGAGGTGAATTGAGGTTTTCCTGCCATAATCCCCAGAACAATCTACACTCATACAGGTGCTCACTAAATCCAATTACCAAGAGAGGAGGAGGAGGAGGGGAAAGGAGAGGAGATCCTTCTCATTCTCCTCGTCAGAATTACTTATCAAACAAAATGAACTTGATTTTCCTCTTTCAGAATACACATTAATGCAGATAAAGTGGAATCTTAGGGTTGAAACAAAATTGTGTGACGGCGTCATCAGAATGGTTTTAGCCGTGTTACTGAAAACTCAGTCAGGTCAACTGGATTCAAGCTTTTAATTCTGAAATGTTTCACCACCCATCCAGACAGCTTCGTAAGAAATGAGCAGAAGGATGTTAAACCTCCAGTAACTACAGTGAGGCTGGATTCACATGCTAAGCGTTGAGCGTTGCCGGTCTCCTGGTTGGATGCAGGACTTGTCCCCAAATTCCCCCAAATTTTCAACGGTCCCCAAACCAGGGACTGTTGAAAATTAGAAGTGGAAATTTATTATTTGAAATTTATTCATTGTTTTAAATTTGAATAATGCAATTTACTTCACACATTATTCAAAATATTTGAATATCTATTTAATTTGCATTGAAGGTTAGTTGTTTTGTCACCATAGTTACTATAGTTACTGGAGGTTTAACATCCTTCTGTTCATTTCTGACTGATGAAGCCGTTTGGAGGAGCGATGAAACGTTTCAGAATTAAAAAACTTGAATCCAGTTGTCCTGACTCTGTTTTCGTACAACATATCTACAGCCTGGATGACACATCTCTTACTGCTTGTTTTGTGTTTCGGTGAGGCTGAGCAAACAGGTACAGGTGTTCTCATTCAGGTAATGTAAGTTTGTTAGCAGCGTTAGCATCTCATCACGTCTCCCCGTGTCACTGGAATAACTGCAGCTGCTTAAAGTGAAAAGAGGTTTGTGAGGAGGAGGAGGAGGAGGAGGAAGGTGAAGTGTGAAGAAGTCGCTAGACTCCTGCTAGACTCCCTCTATACCTTTAATGGAAGTTTGATTAGCAAGCATGTAATGTACTTTACCCCCACGGCTGGAAACAGAGGACGAGGAGGAGGAGGAGGAGGGAGGGAGGAAGGAGGCAAGTGATGGTGAGAGAGGTATAGCAGGAAGGAGGAGGAGTGTATATAGGCTCCCCTCTCAGCAGGTCTCCTCATCTCTCCTCTTCCCCCACCTCCTCTTCTACTTTATTCCTTTACTTCTTTAGACCAGGACCCAAGTTTCCCCCCACTCTTAAACCTCACATCACCTCCTCTGCTCACACACACACACACACACACACACTATACCACCCCTATTGGAGCTGCACCATGCTGTGTAAGCGGTGGGTGAGGGTGGGGTGGGAGGTCAGGAGCAGGAAGAGTTTTTCTTGTTGCCCGCCTCCGTTAACAAGCTGCACGTCTGCACACAGGAAGTTGTTTGTGCACAGACACAATGCAAGTTTATTTGAATCCAGCAGGGAAAACTCAGTGCGTTGCTGCTGCTCCTAAACGCACCGTCACTTAGAGAAAAGAAAACACTGAAGTAGCATCTTTTGTTTTTTCTTGGTGTAATTTAAAGTCTTCTAAAGCTGCAGGAATAAAGCTGAGAGCATGTCTGATGGATTAAGAAAATACATCTTCTCCATCAACAAATGTCACAGCTTCTAACTCTTCCATCATATACGCCCCACAGAAACAGGCTACAAGACTTTTACATTCTTATATTGTGATCTAAATGCATATTGGGGCTGTGGCAGATCATATTCATCCTATTACAGTATAATTGTTTTATATGATGACTATCATGATATTAATGATATTGCAGCATGATGACATGTTGATGAATTTTGGCATCATGCACAACAAATAAAGACATAAAATAATCATAGAATCAACAGAAATAGCGCAGTAGTGCCTGGTAAATTAGGTCCAACAAAGGGAGCTAACTGTTTTTGGAAATGGTTTGGCAGCAAGGCTAACAGCTAATAGTGGAAATGCAACAAATTAGTTTCTTTGCCTGCAATAAGAAAGTCACAGGTTGTGAGAGGAGGCAAACAGGCAGCTGATTTGTGATGCAAAATGAGCAGGCATAGCATTAGCCAGAGCGTTAGGTACTAACGCTCCAGCTAACGCTAACGCTAGGTACTACAGTACTTATAACAGAAATTAGCGAAGTGGTGACTTTAAGCGTGGCTTGTTGTGATGTGTGAACAGTGTTAGCATAGGCATTCTTCACCTCAACCACAGGCCATACATGAAATATCACGACATTATTATGAGGCCTCTAATGCCTATTAAATTTACTTTTTGGAAAATGGTGTAGTTTGAATAGTTGCACCATGTTGTACCAATACATAAAAATTCATATGCAAAAATATACTTTTGCAGATTTAGGAGCAGGTAGCTCGTCCTTGCTGTTATATAAAATTGGCATCTTGCATCTTGAATCCTGGTGGCTTTTATTTATGTATTTATTGAAAATAATATTGGCCAATATGGAAATTGTGCATAAAACCTTAATGTCCTTTTTTAATTACGGAAGCTCCACACCATCAAAACTGTGTTTCTTTGTGACTTTAACGTGGCGGTTAGAAGTCAAAATGTGTCACCAGTCATATTTTTTCATCACTTGTTGACAAAAAAAGAAAAAAAAAACACACTGAATAGTCAGTCGGATTCAAACATCATCCTGCAAACTGGTGATTTTAGAAGATTTTCTCGAGCTTTTGTCTTCTAACATAAAAAGCTGATTTAATATAAAGGACAATACAATCTAGCAGTGAGTATTTTCTCTGCGCCGCCCACCGACCAGATCAGCGTTTCTCTGTCTGCCCTCGGCCTCGCTGTGCTGTCGGCTCAGGGTGTGAACAGAACAACGATAATGTGTGGAGACACCTGACAAGCCCGCTGGCCTTTAGGGCTCAGCCTAATCACTCTGGACCCAAACCCATCGGGAATTAAACCTGCAAAACCAAACAGTCTCTGTGGGAGCTGGCTGGCCTCGGCTGCAGAGGGGAAGAACGTTACAAACGGCGTGTCAGTGCGAATGCAGCGTGTTCAAAGAGCAAATTCCCACCAATAAATACACTTAGACGTACACAAGCCTGCAAAAAAATTAAAATAACAAAACTTATCACCCGTAAGAAAGCTATGATTTCTGTCTCTTAATTGCCAGAATATCTCAAGAAATGAAATCAAACTCAAGAAATGTGATTTATCTATCTAATCTAATTATGGCGTTTACATGACGTTTGGGAAAAAAAACAAAAAACGTTACAATTTCTCGACATGCATGCAAACATAATGATTGACTATGTTGCGGTCGGTCTGATATCATAGGGTTGAATCCTGAACCCTGAAGAGTGCGCGCTCATACACACACATGCTAATTGCTTTTTTAATTGTATTAAAAATGCCCAGAAAGTTATAATTCTGTATGACCGGTCAGAGATGTTAAATGCTGTCACGTGACAACAAAAAGGAGGTTTAAGAGTCAGTGTGAAGATGTTTAACGAATGTGAACCAACATTAAAGCCTTTGCCACCAATTTGCAGTACAGTAGTGCGTTAACTTTAAAATTAATGGGGATTTTCCAGCGTTTAAAGTACAGTAGCTTGTTAACTCTGGTATCTGTTAAGCCACACAGCCTCTCTCTCTCTCTCTCTCTCCCTCCCCCCTCTCTAGATGCCCTCATTAATTTTAGATTGGCTCTAAATGAGTCTCCATCATCAAGGCCAAGGTTTTCTAAATTAGATTCATTTATATTTAAATTGTGAAACAGGCATGGTTAATGAGAGAATCCTTATTTTTTGGGGTTATTTCAGATTGGGCTGATATTTCTGCAGCTCCATGTGAACTAAAGCGACCACCGGAGCTTTGATTTTCATTTTTTACTGACTAACATTAAACATAGCATGTATTGACTGGATTTCAAAATAAAATGTTTTGGGCATTTTTGGTTGAAAAAAGAATAAAAATGAATTTTCAGGGTTTTTTTTTTTTTTTAAATTAAAGAGTAAGGACAGGATTAAAGGATCATACTGATGATCATTCATGTTTGACCCCAATAAATACAATCCCCATACTACAAGTTACGTTACTGACAACCATTTCCCAAAATATACTACTTTAGCAGTAAAATTTTCCAATTGTTTTTCCTACCTTCCAGACTACCATTGGTTTCAGCTTATTCCAGTACACTGTTAAAATCAACTTGTAGAGACTTGAAACGTGCTAATAGAACATTATTTCTATTAGGTTTTTTTTTTTTTTAAGTTAGTTTATTTAATTGATCCAACAAGGAGCTGCACAGAAGACGATGTATGTCTCCGCCAGAGAATATAGTCCCAGGAGAAGCCAGCTTTTACCAAGAAATTAAATTGACCATCCTTTCTTCAATCATGCATAACTGTTAGAAGGTGAAACATTGAATTTTAAGGTGGGCGTATCACCTGAACATTTGATTTTGAAAGATTAGGAGATTTAAAAAAAAAATAACAGAACTAAAATATGGTTTTATGGTTTGGAAATTGTCAGTAACATAACATATGTGGGTTGTATGTACTGGGCTCAAACATGCACGGTATGGCCGGTATGGTCCTTTAATAATTACCACAATAACTTTCCATAGGGAAGTTTGCAATGTGTTTCACCAAGTATGTTCACATTCACACTAGGTCCAACATGGGAGGAAATACATGAGGATCCAGATTCTAGTGTTTACATGCTTGAGTAAATTGATTTACAATTGTATAATCTGTTACTCAGAGTGCACATATGTCAACAGGCTGTTTGGAAAAAAAAAAAAAAAAAAANGAAAAAAAAAAAAAAAAAGATTTATTGCCTTCAAAGTTTTAACGCATACTAGTGCAGTGCATGTTCAAAACGTGCCTGTTCGGATCGGGTGCCACAGCCTGCCATAATTTAGTTCTGCACCTCCTCGTGAGCTAGCTTTGTTTGTTGTACGGGTCAGGTTGAGACCATGCCACTGAACCGGAGTGTATGCTGCCACACCCAGAGTGTATCCTTCCACATGGACTACTTTTTACCAGCACAGCTCAATTCGAGAACCGCTCATCCAAACAACTTCACATGCGACACNTACTTTTTACCAGCACAGCTCAATTCGAGAACCGCTCATCCAAACAACTTCACATGCGACACTGCATATTAGAGATGCACGGATCAGCTCTGACATCATCCGAATCCTCATGTATGCTTGACTCATCCACCTGCACCCACCCAAAGGAATTATTTTGTCCAATTTAGAGACCCGCACCCGCATGAACATTCCACTCCCTCTACCAGTGATGATATGGTAACATATTACACTGAAGTAGGCTGGTTTTAATTAAATTAACATGTATTTAAAGTAAAGTTTTTTAGAAAAATTGATCCACGCATCACTACTGGCTATCATATAGGCTACTTACAGTTGCAGATGACATACCCAGCACTTGACTCGTCGTCATGGTTAACTACTTCACTAAATCGCTCCCATGCAGAACTTTTCTGTCCTTCCTTTTTTTGTGTTTTTAATTCTCCTTTTTTAATTTCCTCCTGGATCTTCTTTGCCTCCATTGTATGTTGAAGCTCAAGACTTTAAAGCATCCCGCACCTGCCACTATGAGAGTATAGTCTGCTAAATCATGCCTGACGAAAAATTAAGCTTAAATAGCCCATGTTGTTCACATTTTAGAGAATGTAATTAATATTTTCCTCATTAATGATGTATGAGGCTATTTCACCCACCCGAACCCATTCGCTATTAATCAGAAATGTTAATTTTTATGACCCGAACCCACCTGACCCACGGATCAACCATGAGCCCGCAGGTATAACTGCAATCCGCGCATCACTACTGCACATCCATAGGTCCTGAGCAATAAACCTGCCGAATTTCAACTTCATACAGTGCCGGGTCCTAGAGATGTTGGTGCCACAGACAGAGATGAATATGTCAGCATAGTGAGTGCAAAAACGTATAGTGTTTCTGTATCCAGAATATGGATGAGTCATCTCCCTCACCCAAAAACACCATGTAAAAAACCTGATTTAATGCTGCGATAAACTATTGCGTCAAATTCAACACATTTGCGTAGCTTTCTGCACAACACGTGCCAAAAAGGCCTTACAGGAGCTGCACGTTGACTGAGCAGGTGCTGCTATCGACACATGACGCCTGACAAAGCAGCAGGACGCCTCTGCACCTAAACTACGCTCAGGGTGTTGAAAATGACATGATCTCTCTACGACGGCAAGGGAAGAGAAGGTGAGGCAGAACAACAGAACTCTACGTCCCCACGACCCATCCATCCTTCCCATAAAAACACAAATCACACAGCGCTTTACAGCTGTATACAGCCTTACAAGACGCCTTATAAGGCATCCTGTGGCAAAGCCCGGCTTCTCCCCACCAGGAATTTGACTGTTAGGAATCTAAGTGCCAAGCGTTTAAAACCTGAGGAATGCTATTGTTCTGGTCACAGCTGCACCAGCACTACCCTGGCTGCTGCTGTGCGTGTGTGTGTGTGTACGGCCACAGGGAGGAGGGAGGTGGAGGAAGGAGGGTGGGAGGAGTCGAAGGTGTGAAAAAGGCAACTTTACGTGTTTCCAGTCCACTGCGGTCTCATGACAAAGCAGCACATAGTTGACAGTGAGCTGACACATTCCGCAAGTCTGGATGGCTGCAGGTTTTTCTCCACCTCCTTTTTCCCTCCTTCAGTTTCTCTCTTTCTTTCTGTCTTCCCTAAACATCATGCCTCGCTTTCTATCCCGTCTTTTTTCTGAGCAAATAGATGCTCACAATGCTGCAAACTCCTGAAAACATCGAGGTGTACGCAGAGATAAAGCGTACAGGAAAGGTCATTCTGCGTCGATAAATCTACCAGATGATCGTTTGTATTTTCAGAGACGCCGCCGTCATGCAGAGTCACGATCAGATTGAACGCAGTTTGACTCCAAAGCACGACAGCTGCATTGATCGCATTTGAGTCGCGTGCTTTGATGGAGATAGCCAACGTGAATGTAGTTGTTGGTATCAGGGCTGCCAACAAGGGGGGGACAACCGGGTCAGATGTCCCGGGTCCTCGACCAAGGGGGCGTCCAACAGAGCCTTCTTCTTGTCAAATAATTGGGTTGGGTTGGGTNGGGGGCTTGGATATTGATCTTGTCCTGGGCCTGGGCAAGACACAGCGTGGACCTGGTTGGTACGAACGCCAAGCAGGTTACGTTTTAATACTCTTTGTTTGTTTGTTAGCAGGATTACTCAAAAAGTTATGGACAGACTTGGACAGAACTGATGGACGGGTGGAGCCCAGAGAAGAACCCAGTACATTTTGGTGCCAATCCGGATCCAGGGAGAGATCCTTGATTTTTTTTTTTTTTTAAAGGACCATACCGCCCATTTTGCATGTTTGAGCCTAATATATTCAATTTTCATACATGTAAGATTACTGACAATCATTTCCCAAAGCATTCTACTGGAACGGTGAATTAAAAATGTTTTTCCTACCTTCCAGACTGCCATCGGTTTCAGTTCATTAAAATCAACTTGTTGATACTTGAAACGTTCCTGGGATAGATAATCCATCATCACCAACAAGATGTATATTCAGGGTTTTTTTTTTTTTTTAGAAGTTACGTAATTTTAGTGTTTAAATGCAATAAAGAGCGTAGAGTGAATTTTCGTCTCCACCAGGGAATATAGTCCCAAAAGAAGACCTGTGTTTATCAAAAAATTTAAGTGACCGTGACTTCATAAGGCTGTGTAACTATTAGCAGGAGAAACATTGATTTTTAAGGTGGGTGTATCACTTGAATATTTGATTTTGAAAGATTAAGAGATTTTGCAAAATATCAGGAAAGCTGAAATATGGTTTTATCCTTTGGGAAATTATTATCAGTAACGTAACATGTATGAAAATTGAATATATTAGGCTCAAACATGCAAAATGGTGGTATGGTCCTTTAACACTGAGATCAGCTGTTTTTCAAACTATTTGACAGTTTCTTCAAAAGTGATGCACCAATCTCAATTAAAAAAAACAAAAAACAGACATATTCATCGCATGATAGAATATCAATATGTGCTTTTTGGTTTCTCGGTCTCTCTCTCTCTCTCTCTCTATTACCATCCATCTGCTTTGAGGAACAATGCTTGGCTCTCTTCCAGATGGCTGACTTCATACACTCTGTGCCACGCTCAATTTGGAGCGCAGCGGAAGCTGGGCATGACTGGCACCCTCCAGGGCATCGCTCCATCTCTCTATGGGAATCCCTGTGTAAGTGTGTGTGTGTGTGTGTGTGTTTGGGTGTGTTCCCTATAACCTACCTGTTCACATTCGCCAGCCTGCACATCCATTGTTCCTGGTCTCCTGATCCTGTCTTTACTCTCCTGTTACATCTCTGCCAAAACAAAGCAAAATGAAAAAATTACTTAAAGGATCCGTGATATTTTAATATAACATAAATTATTTTCCTGCAGTGTTTCTGAAGCACCCAGAAAATTACGTTTCATTTTTTTCTGATTTGCCTGGTGCAAGCAGAAACCAAAGCCTGTATAGTAAAAACAGGAGTAACCATTGCTGATGGAAAAAGCCTATAAAGGTATAAAATTCAAGAATGAAGATGTGACCTGTCTCATCTGTATTCTGTTTGACAGATGATCTTTGGAAAGATAAGATAAAATTTTAAAAACAGGCAAAATCAGTTTTCAATGGGACTGAATTCATAGGAGAGTTTGATATATAATACATTATCTTGTAAACCATGGATAAAAAAAAAAAACTGGTGTCAGAGTCGGCAATATGCTCCATTACAAGTAAAAGTCCTGCATTTAAAATTTGCTAATAGTAAAGTCTTGGGAGTATAAAATGTATGAAAAACAGAAAAAAAAGAAGAATATAGTTTGGTTTCACAGTTGAGAGAAAACTTCATATCTCCATTTTTGAGGATTTTCATGCTTTCACATCAAAAGGTAAGGTAGTTAAACAGGAAGGAAAAGAGGTGAGAAATAAGGAAAGAGGAAATAAGAGAATAAGGAAAGTTATTAGCAGTGATTACTGGCTTATCACACATGTATTTTCAAAGTAAAATACATGTATTTTTAAAGTAAAATCATTTTTCTCACTCATAAATGTAGTAAAAGTTATACAGAGGAAAAGATAAAGTAACGCAAAATAGAGATATTCGACAATCTGCACCCCAAATTTGTACTTAAATACAGTACTTGCACTTCACAGTACAGTCTCTATGTACTTAATTACTTTTCATCTCTTGTTTAAAGCTGCAGAGCTCAAAAGGTCAAAGTTCACAAATACGGAACCTAAAAAGTAACTCTGTACACACTCCAACAACGCTTCCTGGTACAGTTTCTAAGTTGTGTTTCTGAGCAAATAATACTATTCTAAATAGTAAATATTTATTTTACATTAACTTACTGGAAAGAATTATTTAATTGATGAAAGTTAAATTGTAATTTTCTGTCCAATCAGCAAAGATTTGGCTCAAACTCGTAGCAACCAAATCTAGCAGCCATGAATATGAAGAACTCCCTCATTATACGGGTCAAAGGAAGCTATTGTTGCCCCCCGCCCGCACACACTCCCCTTTCTCGGCCCCCTCGAAACGCACACACATGCACACACATGCACACACACAGCCCAACTGCAGAGTATTTTGAGGAGGATCGAGGATAGAATAGACAGACAAAATCCAAATGATAATCCCTGTATGACTCTATACTACTGTACACACACACACATGCATACAAAAGATGTATACAAACACACACAAGACCCCCCCCCCCNCCCCCCCCCAAACTTCACTGAATAGGGATCAGCACGACCTCGCTCTTCCTCCTTCAGCACAATGAGGACCTGTTTGGGTCCAGTATGCCCAGTTACTCCCATCCCACCACCCAAAAAAAGCAACACAAACAAAACAAACACACACACACACACACATACACTAGCTCCTCCTGTTTGGGACAGAGGGGCATTTAAGGAGCAGAGACAAAAACAGCAACAGAAGCTAATTCTTATTAATAAAACTCTTTCAGCCTGACGAGGAAAAAAACCAGAGTCGAACAGTTATTAGAAATATTATCCGCAGCTGACATGAAGTGATCTGACAGGATTTGATGACATCACACTCTTTACAGTACGATAAAATGTTCCTTATAGACACGCCTGCCAAATCTGTCAATTTTAAGGCTATCTAACAGCATCCTTCTAAGATGACGGTTCTGCTGAAAAACTCCCATAATTTGCCGAAACCTCAAAATTAAAAAAAAAAAAAAAAAAAAAAACTGCATTATTATATCAATCATTTCTTTTCTGTGGTTCGATTGCCCAAGTTTGACACATTTTCTGTCAGCGCTCAAAATAAGAAACCAGCCATAAAGAAAACAAACAAGCCCTTCTGCGTGTTTATGCGGATGTGGAGATTTAGCGAAAGTTTGAGTTGTCCGCTCAAAATATGCTTTAAAGTTTTAAAATGACAGACATTTTGGTTTCTCTAGGCAGATTTAAAGGTTTGCTGCAGGATCTTAATGCATCATCTAAATGTCGCTGTCATGGGATTTGGGGGGTTTTTTTTATTGCTTTGTTTAGTGTTGCTGCTACTTTTATGGTCTGATTTTTGTGTGTTTTTTTGGGAAATTATTTCTGCTAAAACAAATTTTTTTCCTTTTTTTTCCTCTTTTTTTTCTTTTTTTTTTTCTTCTGTCTGCATATATAGTTATGGTATATGCCAAGATTGGCATAACCATTTTTTATATATATGTAATTTGATCTAGCAACAGACAGATAATATATAGTGTGTAGATGAACGTGTGTGAGTGTGTGACCTTCACCGGCTCTCCTTGACCAACCTATCACGCTTTATTTAAAACTAACAAACAACTTTTATCAAGGAGGGCTAAACACCTGAACAGCAACACAAAGACAAACAAAAACACACAGATGAGTAGTGACAGTAATAACCAGTAATAACCAGTGTAGTGGTTTAATCTGTGAAACAGCAAAGAGGCTAAAAACCTACGACACAACAGACCAAGACAAACAACAACACACAGACAAGCAGTAACAGCAAAAAACAGTCTACTTATTTAGATTGTGAAATTCCATGCACCAAATCCAGATCACCAGAGTCCTGATCCCCCTGAGAACACCCAGCACTGGTGACAGCTTCAAACAGTGCTCCAGTAACCTGCTAAAAATTTGAATGTCAACACTTTCTTAATTTATATTGTATCAGCAATCTTTGTACTGTGATCATTTTATTTGATGTTTTATGGTATTTATCTGTAACTTCATGTCATCGCTGCATATCTTGGCCAGGATGTTTTTCAAAAAGACATTTTTAAACTCAATGAGGTTCTCCTGGTTAAATAAAGGTTAACTTTGCTGTATGTGTGCAGACGCTCCCACTGCTGAGTTTCATCTACATATCCCTTCCTGGTCTCGTCCCTTCTTACCTAAGTACATATCAGCCAAAATCCAAAGTCAGTATGGCCTCTGCTGTCATGATGGTCTACAGCTGACTGTTCCTCATAAGGACAGAATTGGGAAAAAATGCTTTTAAATATGATGTGCCGTCCATGTGGAACAATCTACACTTTTAACACTTAACGACACTTGGGGAATTCAAGTCAATATTAAAAAAACAGGAAATTGGCACCATTGGTCAGTGTCTTTTTTTTTAGATCTGTCAGGATGAACCTGATAACTGTGGGCTGTTTTCTGGAGAAACCCCTTGTTTCTGAGGGCTGTTTATTGCTGAATGTATGGTTTGATTGCAATGTATTATTGAAAGTTGCACTTGTGTGGTATTTATTGCAGCTGTTATGTTGGATTTATTTATCTGTTGTGTTTTTCGTGCTGCCGTCTTGGCCAGGTCGCTCTTGAAAATGAGATTTTTATCTCAATGAGATTTTACCCGGTAAAATAAAGATCAAATAAAAATAAAGTAAAAAAATATAATAAAATTCATGCATGCCCGTTGAAAACATGCATGTTTGGACCGGGCTGGACTTTATGGTGTGCGCCGCAGCCTGCCATAATTTTGTTCTGCATGTCCTCGTGAGCTAGCTTTGTTTGCAGTGNTGGTGTGCGCCGCAGCCTGCCATAATTTTGTTCTGCATGTCCTCGTGAGCTAGCTTTGTTTGCAGTGGCCATTGAAAACATGCGTGTTCGGACCAGGCTGGCCGCAGCACATGCATGATGCCACAGCCGGAGCGTATCCTGCCACGCGGAAAACTTTTTACCGGCACAGCTCAATTTGAGAACCGCTCATCCAAACAACTTCACACGTGACACTATACGGCCCTGAGTCCTGAGCAGTAAACCTGCTGAATTTCAGCTCCATACAGTACCGGTGTATCAGGCCAGATTAAGCCCTGCCAAACTATACCCAGGTATAGTCTGGTCTCGGCCAAAACATACCCCGGGATTTAAAATAGCCCAGGTTGGTTTATACCCTGGGGTATATTTTGACCTAGACCAGACTATTCCAGATTATACCCCCTTGTGTTTTTCATAAATTAGTCTGTATTTAAATGATCAGAATTTCTTTCCATCATAATTTTAAAAATAACACGTCACTGCAACATAGACTTTTTTGATAAATTATAAGNTTCCATCATAATTTTAAAAATAACACGTCACTGCAACATAGACTTTTTTGATAAATTATAAGGTTGCGTCATCAGGGTTAGGGTTAGGGTTAGGATTAGTTTGTAAAAGTCTGTGAAATAAAACCAAAAACTTATGTATCCTTGATTATTGTGTGTCTGAGTGTGGGGTATAATCTGGCCTTGGGGCCTAAATAACACCCCAGGGTATAAACTGGACTAGCTCAGAATATACCTGAGGTATAAAACAGGGTAGCCCACTTTAACTCCAGGGATAATCTGGGAAGGGGGTACATCTTGGGCTGTTACACTGGGTTCTAGAGATGTTGATGCCACAGACAGAGAAACTGTCTTTATAGATAGATTTTAAAAAATAAAAAAGCTAAAATGATGTCATGATTTTCTGTAATAATCAAGTTACTTAAAGCACAGTGGGAATATCGTTTCTACTCCGGATTGTTCCGAACTTACAGAGATGAATAGAACCCGTAACCCAACCTGAGCTCGAAGCACGACAGAACCAACGACACACACATATAACTCCTGAAACACACGAACAAAACAACAAAGATCCACATCCAACAAACCCAGGAGATACTTTTCTTTCACGCCAAAGAAATAATCATATCAACTTTGACCCACATCTCAGCATCCAAATTTCCATCAACAGAGCTGCAGCACGTTGCGTTATCCAAACAGCCGTGTCATATATTAACACCCTCCACGGTATATTCATATCAGCTCGGCCACGAATACAACAACAGTAATGTCATTCCCCATTTGCAAAGCATGCGGCGAGGCTGCTGCAGAGTGTTGGAGGTTCAGGCCAAAGCAAACAGAGGTGTGTTTCTCATTTGACTGCTGGCTCACGCCTCTTCATACAGAAACACATCATGCAGCAGCGGCAACAACACGCCTGTTTAAAAATCTACAGAATGACTTCATTATTGTAGCAGTAACAGTTTAACATCACCATTTTTTTTTCCCTCTTTTGAGAGTTTTGCTGTTTTATTCTCTTTGAAGACTTGATAATAGTTGGTTTTACTTCGCTGGAAGTCGAGCAGCTGTGAGAGGAACAGGAAAATCCAGTCGACTGGCTAAACGTTGAACACGTATGAATAAAATAATCCAGGTTTAGACCCGTAAACATGAAGGCGATGATGCTAACAGCACAGCTCTGTTTCCACATTTTTGGTGCTTTTGTGTTTGCGTGAGTTTAATGATGCTGCATTCACACATCTGTGTGAGTGTGTGTGTGTGTGTATAACTCTGCACATGTACTCACATAAACACTGAACTTTAATTGTGTGTAAAACATCCATATATAGATGTATGTATATGATGGAAGTGTGATTTTACCTACCCTGTCAATGTGTGTTCATCTGTTTGTATATAGTTTGTATATGTGTGTGTCCCTGTGTGTGTTGTGTGTTGCTGCCAGTGGGCCCCCAGGCAGGGCCCCCCACAGTGTCCTAGGGGATTGTGGGTAGTTGGAATTGGGCTTTGTTTGTCTGTGTGTGCTGACATCACTGTGCTGATGGCACCAAATCCCCTGTTCTACCGCACACAGCACTTTCTATACAAAACAGCAACACACACACACACACACACACATGCACACACTAACACACACCACAAGTTATGCCAGCTTGGCCGAAAAAAAAAAAAAAAAANAAAAAAAAAAAAAAAAAAAGCTCTTCCCTTTTTTAAACACACCTGCAGACATCCACGTATGCATGTTTGAATACACGTTTGACTGAAACACACACAAACACACACACAGTTACATTTCATTTCAGGTTAAAGTTGAATTTCTAAATAAACTCATAACATCAAGTTTTGATTTATTAGCTTAAACTACAAAAAGAAATCTATATTTCCATGTATATTAGAAAGTTACAGCATTACTATAATACATTTATTATATTAGAAAGTTACAGCATTACTATAATACATTTATTATATTAGAAAGTTACAACATTACTATAATACATTTATTATATTAGAAAGTTACAACATTACTATAATACATTTGCTTTTTCATGTTATGCAGAGAAAAGTTTCGGCATCAATGTAAGTCGAGCTGCGCTGGATCATTAAACTGCTGTTCTCGCACACACACACTGTGTGTTTGCTGTCTGAGTATGTTTTTTTACACACTCAGGTTAAATATTAACTGGAAGCTTTTCTGCTCGGCGTGTGTGTGTGTTTGTGGAGCTCAGGCTGTGAAACGTTTTGACGACACTTCCTCTCAGCGTCACAGGAAGTGAAGAGCTCTTTCTCATCCATTTTGTTTTTGACTACGTTTGCCTCCGTTTTCTTTTCCTCTGCTTCCGTCGTACATTCTTAGTCTGATTACCACAGTTTGAGAAACTTTTCAGGAGTGGTGAACGTGGAAGCTGCAGCATTTTGTACAGAAACGGTGAAAGAAATATTCAAATCGCGTCTGAACTGAAAGTAGAAATGCCACGGTGTAGAAATATTCCTTTACGAGATACAACCCTGCATTTGGAAAGTCACTTTTGTTAAAAATAAATAAGCGTTAGCAGCAAAACGTACCAAAGTATCAAAGGTAAAAGTACTCTGCTACTGATGTGTTAGTACTAAGCAGTATTTGTGGTTGTACTGAAGTCAAGACATTTGGGTAGTTTAATATCTGTTGAAATGCATCATATTTCAGTGAAAACTTAGATGATTTGTAAGTTTTCAGATGAGTTTAAACTCATTAAAATCCATAGAATTATCTCTAAAATGTCACATCAATCTTTAACGTCTGAGAAGTTAATATTTTGGAGATACGTGGTTCTCGTAGGACAGCAACAATAAGTCTGGAACACGTTTAAATGTAAAGTAACTAGTAACTCCACATATCAAATAAATACAGTTGAGCAAGTACAATAATTCCCTCAGAAATATAAAGATGCAGAAGTAATAGCAAATTAAAATACAAAATACCTCAAAGTTGTACTTTGGTACACACAGTACTTGAGTAAAAGTACTTCAGTACTTTCCATTTCTGCTGATACCTACATGTAAGTGTAAACTGTTAGTATAGTACAAACTTATTTGCATATATGCAAACTGTTGTGTCTGCTTTTCTGCATAAATAGATTGAATGCCTTGCTCACAGGCACTTCAGCAACCTGAATCCTCCAGTTTAAGTGAAGCCGGAACAACCACTCAGCCTGTGATGCTACTGTAGGTTTTTATACTTTACAGGGCAAACACACATACACATACACACACACACACACACACAGCTCTAAGGACCCAGGAAAGTGGTTGGGATGGACTCAGCACTCACAGCCACTCAAAGCCAATCAAAGCTAATCACCGACGATAGCTCAGACATTTACACCATCCATCCATCTCTCTCTCTCTCTCTCTCTCTCTCTCATCATTCCCTCACTCTCGCTCTCTCTCGCAAGAGCTGTCAATCATCTGACAGGCGTGTCCTGTATACTGCATTGTAGCAGCATAAATATTCATATTATATCTGCTTTTAAAAGAGTTTAGCAGCTATATAATACATATTTCAGCTCTGATTTGATTGGTTGATGCAGCAAACATCAGATTTTTGAGCTTATTTTAATCAGACTTCCAGGTTATTCTATCAAACATGTATGTTGGTGAGCAGATGCACACGTACAAATACAAATACAATACTTTGTTGCACGACTGCCAACAAATTTTAACTAATCTGCACAATATTATGATATAAAGAAAGAATAGTTGGCCGTTATGAATATGAATATGTGAAATGTTAAGCTGTCTGATGGATAGTGTATTTATTTTGATCGTTTGTCTTTTGGTTGTGATTAAATGATTTGATTAAACAGTTAATGTAGTAAAGGGTAGACCATCTACATTTAAGTTTTGTTACATAAACCTAGAGTATAATATATACATATATTATTTATAGAGTTTATGTTTGTTCTGAAGAAAGGGGCAGATATTCATAAGACTTTGTTCTTCCTGCTCCTTTCCTTCATGGAATGTGTGTATATGCTGAGGGGTTGTTATTTTGTATGTGTGTATGAACGCATGAATGAAAAAAAGGAAATGAAATATATTTTAGTATTAAGTTTAATTTGAAGTCAGACTATTTTAATACACAGTGATTTCTGGGAGTATGAACCCATAAACATTGCTGTTAATTTTTAAATTTTTATTTCTGTTTTTGCACTGAAATCTGATCAGAAGAAGGGTTTATTATGGGGATTTGGTCTTGGAGGAGGTATGAGCTCTCAGAGTAAATCTCTGTTTTAATTTGTTTGAACCTGTTTTTCTGGAGTTTAAATTTTTGCTCTATTACATGAATATTGTCATATTTGAGTAAAATAAAAGGGGAAAAAAAGAAAAAAAAGGAAAAAAGAAAGAAAAAAAGGAAAAAGGGGGAAAAGGGAAAAAAGAAAAAAGAGTAAAATGAGGAATTCAGCAATAATTATGGTAGAGTTGCTCTGTGATTTACTTTTTTGGTATACACACACACACACATTACCTTTTACTCATCTACCTCTATCTCAATGGCTGAGCACCTGTATTTCCCATAATGCATTTCAACAACCCCCAGAAAATGGCATAAACGTCATATAACCAGCAGCTGGAGGAAGAACTAGCAACCGGTACTGTTAATAAAATGTTGACAGCAACAGACAAAGTTTCTGAAAAAAAAAATCTAAATTCTTGAGGCTCAATGGACACACACACACACACACACACACACACACNAAAAAAAAATCTAAATTCTTGAGGCTCAATGGACACACACACACACACACACACACACACACTTAAATGGTGACAAGTACCCAACTTTTTTCCCAACCACTGTATAGTTTTTACTTTTTAATATATTTTTAATGACAACTTTAAGAACACACCCCACCTCTCTCAAACAATCACACAGTCACTCACACACACACACACACACACACACACACACACACACAGTCCTGTCAGGGCTAACTAAGCGGAGTGGCGGGCAGGGCAGCATTTGGATTGGCTGGACAGAGGTTGTCGGGGGTTACGGTGGATTTGGTGGATCACCTGCTGAGACTCAGCCGCCAACTGACTGAAAACATTTACATCAGAAACCACCCAGGGTAGAGAGAGAGAGAGAGAGAGAGAGAGAGAGAAGCGAAGTTAGAGTTTGTACTAAATAGTTGCCTTACACAAGCAAACAATTTGTTACAATACGGCAAACTTTATAAAGAGTTTATAAGATGTTACTAGTAGCATTGTTAATGGTTAATATATAATTTATGAATGTTTATTAATGCTTTAGAAAACAGCAGCAAGTCACCAATAACAACTTTAGTAGTATCAGATTGTGAAAAACCTTTTTAGCTGCTGTATAAATGAGCATAATTTTCTTTTTATGATTATAAATGTCTGTAATTCATCAGTAAAATGTTATTTCACTGCAAATTTCCATACAGTCTGCGGTTGTAAATGACAGAAGGCACCAGCCAAAGGACTTTTTCACAACCTGGCAACCCCAAAGTGTTAATCTATGATTAACAAAGTTTTCCTCAAAGTGGAGCAGATGTTTCTCTTTTCGTTTAGTTTTACAACACGCCTGCTTGGTTTTGGTTTTACAGGAAGGGGGTCGGCACCTGCAGTGGAGGACTTCTGTGATTGTTCCACAGAAGTGCAACGACATTCAGGACTTACGGACTAAAACTCTTTTCCAGAGTGTTAAACGTGTCTATGTGAGAGACAGCCGCTGACCGCTGGACCTTCACCGGCTCTGAATTAAGGCTTTGACCTGTAAGGTACGATGGTCCCTGTGCAGCGCTCGTCCAATAGAAACATCTGACATTCATGACCAGATTTCCTAAGGCTGCTCTCCAGTTTTCTCACTCGTTCCAAAAACATGCATGTCAAGTGGATTGGAAAGTGTAAAACACCCAAAAGTGTGAATATGAGAGTGAACCCCAGGACGGCTGGAAGCCTGCGAGGAGTTGGTTAGCAGCCACCGTGTACATCACAGGGCCGAGTGTCGAAATTTGGTACATTTATGCTTCGAGTCAAGTCAAAGAATAAGATCTGACATGCAAGACATGCAACTTTCTGTTTTGCATTGAACTATTTGCATCACTTTCTTGTAGCTTTATTACTCCTGTGCAATCCTCACTTCCTGTATCAAACTATAAAAGCATGAAAACGTCTCAGTAAGAAACCAGTATTGTCAAAGAGCGTGCTTGTGTTGATAATATTATAAAGGAATACAACATGAAAGAAAACTACTCGACATCTCAAAAAAACTAAAACAAAAAAAAGACAAAGAGTAAAGAAGAGTTTGATAAGCTTCATTTTAGCTCCAAAAGTAAAAACACAAATCATCAGAACCCTGAAAAAGTTTTATTAGCACAACTGTTTGAGATGCAGAGCTCCGAAAAAACATCTATTCCCCCTCCTCATCTCCTCATGTATAAGGGCCCAGGCCCATATGGGGTCCCCTCAACACCCCTACGCTCTCTCAGACCCCGTGTGTGTGTGTGTGTGTGTGTGTGTGCGCTGGGGGGAGTTGCTCTGACCCGCAAACTGACCTCCTCAAACTTCAAACTGAATACTTCTGGCAGTTACCACGACGACAGAGCTCTCCAAGCCTTATCCTACTTACTGAGACGAGACGAGGAGAGAAGAGGAGGAGGAGGAGGAGGAGGAGGAGGAGGAGAGCAGGAGCGAGAAAGTAAAGAAAGAAGGGAAGATGTGTGTGCGTGTGTGTGAGAGAGAGAGAGAGAGAGAGAGCAGTGAGGCAGAAAGCGAGAGTTGCTGCTGTTGCATCTCTGTGTTTTTTTCATGAGTGGACAGTTTACTGGGAGATTATTCACAGTCTGGTATTTTGCCTTATTAGGCCGTTGCTCCCAGACTTCCCCTCCCATCATTCCCGGCTACAATCAGCCTTTTCTACTCGTTTATTTGTCATTGATATATTTTACATTTTCCTGCTGTTTACTCAGTACATCAGACTTTTGTTTCATTTCACTTTGATTTGTAGATTTTTCTATTCATTTTCTTTCCTTCACAGTAAAAGCACACAGAAATGAATAATTTCAGATTTGTCACATTCATACGCGGAAATAAATTGGGTCGTATCAGATATCTCTGACTGTTTATGAATAATGCCCAAGCTGCAACAAGTGCTCTAATCCTTCTTCTCCATCTTCAAATCATTCAATTTTCGTCTCAAAGATGCTTTAGAAAGTAACTGTTGTATAATTATTTCTGTCTTATCTGCATCCATTGCGGCTTTTTGTTTAACTCTTAGTAACTAAACTTTTGTTTGTGTATCTGAGTTGTTTCACATCTAAACCGTGTAATCAGGAATCATACAGAATACTGGACACTTAAAAAGAAGAAGTAGAAGAAGAAGCTGTCAAAAAATATATATATATATTTTTTGGGAAAAAAAAAATCTGAATATCATCACTGAAGTCATGATTTTCCCCCTATTTTTTTTTTTTTTTTTTAGGCATTCCCACATTGTATAACAATATTCTCCTTTTTGTAGTCTTAGTTTATTATTTATTGTTCCTTTTATGTTTAATTCTTGTTTTTTAAAATTTCTTACCTTTCCGTTTCTAGTATCCTGTCTGCCTGCCTCATATTTATTAATTTTCTTTTATAGCGCCACCAATCCTTTGCACGGAAACGTTACACATATCTCCCTCAAATTAATCCTGACATATCTGGTAAGTTTAGAAATTTGGGGTTTTCCAATTGAATTTAAATAAAGTTCTGTGAGTTTAAATAACAAAAACAGCATGTAAAGATGAAGTCATTTCCTGGCAGAATTTAAGGTTAAACTTTACGCTCAATTTCTTTGAATACACCTTTCAGCATCCTGATGTTTCTATTGTTTAAAAAAAAACAAAACAAAACAAAAAAAAAAACGCTATTATTTTGCGATATCTTGTCTTTGAAGTATTTTATAAATTACGGTTGTACTTCTTCACAAAGACATTAGGATTTCTTTATTTTTTTTTCTCTACTTAATGACTTAGTATATGAGACTTTAAGACTCACTATAGCTCCAGTGAAGTAGCATATAGGCTTCTTCATGCTGCTAAATATCCTCTGGCTAGAGGGGATTCCTGCTAACAGAGACTCACACACAGCAAGGGTCCTGTCAACTAGATTGTGTGTGTGTGTGTGTGTGAAGGAGAGACAGTAAGAGGAAGACAGACATGAACGAGGTCTTGAAGAGAGTAATTCGCACAGATCTGATTCAAGGAGACTCAAAATCAATAGCGTCCATCTTTGTGTCCCCAGGCTCGCTGCCGCTCATCGAGCCAAGATTAAAGTGATTGATCCATCGTTGCCTTAATCTGTGCTCAACACATTCACCTGGCTTGTTCCCAAGGCCACACACTCGATGTATATACGGACAGCCAAAACTCTGGGACAGTTGGCAGCAGTTCATGTTACCAACTGTCCCAAGTACTGCCAGCAAATACTAAAAGATAAAAAGTCGACAACAACTTGTTCTGTCCTTTCCTGTCTTCTTCTGTTCCGTCCTGCTTTGTCTTGCATCACCCTGTCATGTTCTGCCCTGTTCCTTTCTTTTTCTGTCCTGTCCTGTCGTTTTCCAGGCCGTTCCTGCTTTGTCAGCCTGTGTCCAGTCCTGTCATGTCCATTCTTGTTTTGTTATGTCATATCCTGTCCTTTTCTATTCTGTTTTGTCCTGTCATGTCCATTCCTGTTTTGTTAGCCTATGTTCTATCCGATTTTATCCCATTCTGTCCATTCCTGTTTTGTTATGTCATATCCTGTCCTTTTCTATCCTGTTTTGTCCTGTCATGTCCATTCCTGTTTTGTTAGGCTGTGTTCTATCCCATTTTATCCCGATCAGTCCATTTCTGTTTTGGTATGTCGCGTCCTACCTTGTCCTCTACCCTGTCTTGTTCACTTAATAGAATGGTTTTCAATCCTGTTCATCAACTACCGCAGCACCTGATTCGCTAAAGCAAGTGTGTTCCCAGATCTTGACTGGCTAAACTCACCTGATTTAGCAGATCAGGTGAGGGTCGAGCAGGAGAAATGGAAATATACTGTGTTATGGTACTCAAGGATCAGGATTGAGAACCACTGCTAATTGAAAACAAGAATATTGGACGATTCCCCAATTTACATCTAATACCCAAATATCAAATACCAATAGCAGATTTATTTTTACTGGGGATTTTGTTGGCCTTGGCAGAGGTATGAGCTCTTATGGTGCCTTTATGTTCATACAGAGTGAATCTTTGCACTTTGAAATTGTGGTTTGAAAATCTAAATTGGCTGAGAAATAAGTTTAACAATTGCCTTCATTTTCTTTTAAGATCCTTCTTGTATTAAAAAATAAAAATCCTACAAATCCTGTTTGATTCGTCAGTTATTAATTAACCTGCTACCTGTCATAATGATGTTTTTTCACTTTCAACGCTCACTAATCGTCACATGGATCATCTTCAAGTCAAAGCGAACGGTGCGATGGAAATGCGGCGCTCCTGTCTCTGGGGTCACGGAGGGACGGAGGTGATGTTCACATTAAAGTGACGCCGGTGAACAGAAACTGTGGGTTGTGCGGGAGAACGCCGGATCCTCCCTCAGGGCAGCGTCGCACGTTTGAGCCCCGTCAGCCGGTAAATCGGTAAATGATCCCTGCTGTCATTTAATCAATATGAACACGCAGCAGCTGTCACACATCATGTCTCCCCTGAGGGTCGTTGTCAAGACACAACATGAAAAATATATATATGAGAGAGAGAGAGAGAGAGAGAGAAAGAGAGAGAGTCCTTTCATCTTTTTTTGATGATTTGATCCACTTTTCTTGAGCTTTTATTACACCAAAGAGGCTAATAGAAGAACATGTTCTGGTGTTGTTGGATTGGTGTGATATATAAACTAGGAAGATGTTATCTATGTGAAATTTGCTGCTGTTGACATATTTATCAGATAAATCAGAGCTTGAGGATCTCAAGTAGTTCATCCATATGGAGCTGTGCAATCTTTTGTTTGGTTCTGTAAAATATAGAATAGAAAACAATAGAGTAGATGGCATGTTGAAGTCTCCCCTCCTTTGAAAACATAATTATAAAGAATACATAAATGGATGAGAATACATGAAAAGAATATATAAAAGACTACATGAATAGACCACAGGAAGAATAGTTGTTGCTAAGGCATCAGCTAATGGGGATTCAATTTAAATAAAGAAATAAACATGAAGTTAGATTTACAGAACAAAGTAGTAGAGAAAGAAACAACTATAGTAATAAGAATAGGAGCTAAATGCTTTATTTCTTGTAAGAAATGTTCTGGAACATAATTTCATTTATTGATAGCATATCATGGGATAAATATGGCTGTTTTTTTAATTTCATTTCATAAGATCGGTGCATGACTTTTTGGACAAAGAAATATTGAAAAACTGCCCATACTGTTAAGGAAACAAAAAATAAATAAATAAAAAAATTAAAAAAATTCTGGAGCACCGTAAATCCAGCTCCAGCCCACTTTATATTTAAATGTGTTATTTTCAAGTTTTGTCAAAATCTTTGTAGAATATTGAGTAATTCTGCTAAAAGTCAATCAAATGAACAAACCAACAGATCCGAGTGAAACCATGACCTCCCTGATGGAGGTTATTAATTATAGTTTTCTGAAAAGACTCAAAGTGCTTGATGTTTTGAGTGAAATGTGTGGATAGCATCAAAACAAATCTATAAATGATCTGGTATTTTCAGGTAATCAGCTCTAATGTCACAGCGGGTTCATAAACTGGTTTATTTCATTGCTTAGGAGCCAAAACACTCATTTCTAATCTGGAAAGCATGAAAGTAATACATGTATATAGCGTAAGTTATATAAATCTCCTTCCTAAACAACTTTAAAATGAATGAGAGGATAACTCAGTTCCTAAAAATATCAAACATTAATGTTTAAGTGAATCAATGTACACATTCATACAAGCTCCCCTTTGTTCTGAATTATTTGGGCTTGACCATTACTGTTTTTTTCTTTTCTTTCTGGCCTTCCACCTTTTCAGTTTATGTGATATCTGCATATTGTGGATAATAACACATAAAATGAATAATAATATGGATTCCAGTTCTTAATAGTGAATAGTGTAATAGTGAAAAAAGAGCGAGATCAAACACATTACAAGCTGCTACCTCAAGTAGTTCACAGTAGTTCACGCACATATGGAACAGTATGCATTTTTTTCCTCTCAATAGAATAGAATAGAATAGACAGACTTAATGTCAGGAAAGCTTTCAGGATGTTAGGTGACTCCTGTTTCCTTCTCTCCTTTCCTTTCTTAGCCCTTCTCTCCTCTCCTCTCCTCTCCTCTCCTCTCCTCTCGTGAGACAGTGAAATCTCATCCAGTCACTCTGCTCGGTCTTATAGCCAGCAGGGAGGGACATGTCATTTCACTTGTGTGTATCCCTACTGTGCAACACACACACACACATGCACAATGAGGAGAGCAGAGGGAGGCGGTGTGTGTGTGTGTGACAGGGCTCTGATCTCTCAGATAGGGAGATAGTCACCTGATTCAAATGGCTCGCTTGTTCCCTGCAGTCACTCGATCGGCGTGTGAACTGACTCCTCTCTTATTTACAATCAAATGCTGCTGCACTGACCTGCCCAACCCAACCTCTCTCTCTCTCTCTCTCTCTCTCTCTCTCTCTCTCTCTGCCCTATATTTTCCATGTCTCTCTCCCTCCCTCATACACACACTTACATGTACAGGTGTACTCAGCAATCGTCTGATGGAATCTTCCAGAAAAAACATGTTATAGCCACAACCACACACTCGCTTAAACTATCATATTTTGTCATGTTTTCTGAGATTTCTTCTAAAAAATCATTTTCTTTTAAGCTGTTTTGTATTTAATGGAACCCTGTATTTTATATATCGATTTGATTTGACTTTTATTTTTGCGCTGATCTTATATCTTGTGAGTAAAGAAAATTTTTCACAATAAAACTCTGTTCTCTTCGACTCTAGTTTATTCTATCAAGTTCATTTTTCATGTTTGATAACTATCCATGTTGCTGCAGTCAACAGTCATTCAATCTATAGAAAGTTTTGTGAAAGATTTAACCCTGTGCAGTCTACAGTCGCTTTCTCTATTTTTCTAACTGTTGAATTTGGTTTAATCTTGCTTTCTAAAAGCTGAACTGGAAAAAAAATCTTCAGGCACAGCTGCAAGTTTAAGCTCGTTACTTACAAGCTGCACAACTGCAGTTTATGTAATTCCACTTGTTCCTATTTACACATTATTGAATGTAATCTCCTACCACTTGATGCTGCAGCCACCCAATTCCCTCAACCCCAGTGAAGTTTCTTCTAATCTAATCTAATCTGTATTTTCAATGGTTTATGGCTACTTCTAGGCTTGCACACTACACAGTGAGCTACTCTGACACAAAGGCATCATTGCCTTATATAAGTGCTGATGAGAGAATTAAAGCATAAGTGGTTGACAAGGAGGAAGTTGGAATAATGTAGTATAAAATATTTCTCAAAAATTTAACAAATGTATTCAACAGAATAAAATTTATAATAATGGCACAACTACCGAAAAAGCTACATGTGTGTTTCGGACAGAATCAGAAATGCAGACAGAGAAAACTGTCTGTCTCTGTCTGTCTGTCACTGTCCTGTCTGATTATCTGTGCGAGTGAAATGCCTGTTGGCCCCAGGGGACACCCACACTGAAAGAGGCCACTCTACCATTTAACAACAGCTTCTGTCAGAGAACGAGAGAGAGAGAGAGAGAGAGAGAGAGAGAGAGAATGGCTT
Source organism: Lucifuga dentata (assembly GCA_014773175.1). NCBI lineage: Eukaryota > Metazoa > Chordata > Actinopteri > Ophidiiformes > Bythitidae > Lucifuga > Lucifuga dentata. The sequence goes on from VXCM01001099.1 coordinate 41,136, forward strand.
GGTCGTGACTGATGCAATCAGTGGAAATCTACACTACAGCCAGCATGAATAACTGGGAAAGATGATGCTTTTACGCATTAAAAAAAAAAAAAAAANAAAAAAAAAAAAAAAATCTCTCTTCATACCGACTGAAGCAGTGCGAACGTATAAAGACAGAAAGTTTAATTTTTCCCAAATCTGCATGTTTTCACTTTCAGGAAAGCACCGAGGAGATTTAAGCCAATCAGCACTGAGATCACGTTTTCCCTCAGCTGTATACATCCTGTAAGAACATATACGTTATCATAGCATGAGGAAAGCAGCAGTTTATATAAATCAGCATTTGTGCCATAACCTCGTAAACTGACTTGTATCAGCCAAGACGGTCTGAACATTTCAAACAAACAGCATGGCTGAAAGTGTATACAATATTTGCACACATAGGAGAACAAAAGAAGAATCTAATCAACAGCTCCTGCACTTTATTTACTTATACCTTATAGAATTTTTGTCAGCTTTTTAAATTTCCTATTCATTTGAAGCATTTTGGTTTCATAGCCTTCATGAGCTTGGAGACATTTGGACAACAGCCGTGATATAAGCCTTATATTACAGTGTTAATTGTGCTATTACTGGAACATTTTAAAGATTAATGGTGCAAATAAACTGATCTTGTCATACCTTTTATGAGCATTGATGTTAAATTAAGAATAATTAAGTTCACTCTGACGGTCTTTGGTTTTGAAAGTCATCTGTTTTCTAGGTGTTTTTCTCTAAACAGAGGACAGCAGGTCATTCAAATGAAGCTTTTCTGCTCTGTATGATCTGTTATGATGTTTATAGCTCATATGTTGGAAATCACAGTTCACATAGCCAGTAAAAATGGATATAATATAATTAACCAACAGAGGTTAAGGGGACAGATGAATCACTGTTGTTGAAACAGACATGACATTTCCACATGTCACTGTAATCTGAGGTGATGTGCTGTGTGTTGAAATGATTTGTTATAATATTTCAAAGTCTTAAGCCTTAAAGGGCTAAAAACCACTGAGAAATGACATTTAGTGGATGCTGCTGTTTTATATGCCGTTTCTAAAAAGGCAGGAGAAAAAAAAAAAAAAAANAAAAAAAAAAAAAAACAGGAGTGGAGTGTATCGCGTAAAGGATGAGCTTGGCTTACATATATAGTATACGTAGTTTGCGTGTGTGTGTGTGTGTGGAATACCTGTCCCTGTGAAGCTGAGAGTGAAAAGGGCCTTTCAACATGGATTTCAGTAACATGTTGTACTGTAAACCTGCTCTTAACACACATTACTGTACTTTAATTTCACATCTCCTCCTGCAGATCTGCTTTAACACACATGTTACCACGTCATTTTTGAAATGCAGAAATAAACAGACATTTTTTATACTTTATGTAAATCTAATTTCTCTGAAATCATCTAATTTCTCTAAAATCACCTCTGTCATATCTGCTTCTGTTATATATCTGTATAAATGTCTATATTTACTGTCTATATGTTCACATTGTGCAGCATTTATATTTCTGTCTCATTACTGAGCAATAATACTGTTGCATTAAAAAAAATAAAAAATTACTGGAGAATGTGTTGCAAGGTCAATGCCCAGACAGTTTTCACATCTTCACAGATTTGTAGACTTTGTATTTTTATTTATTATAACATAGATCGTACAAGAGGAAGCACAAAGACACTGGCTGATAAACGACTTCCAATTCATGATGTTGGCTGGTATAAAAGTCTGTTACTCATAACATTAATATTATTTAAAGCTCACAATATTGTTGTAACTACTCTAAAATCAACTTTTAAAAATGGCTATAGTTCAGTTCTATCAGTTTTGATGTTGTTGACAGGTAAAGAAGTCCTAATCTGTAATCATATTTTACTGTAATGCAGAGTCTGTAAGTACGAATTATATCCCCCAAATACTCACCACTGTTTTTAAACTCATACATGCTCAGGTTCCTTTGAGGCCTTGAACACAGTAAATCCATGATCATTTGCTGCCATAATGTGATTTGTGAGTATAATATGATATTCCAATTTTACATTTTCACTATATCAGATTTTTCACTTTTTTTCTGAAAGTTTGACTTGTTAAATTGTCCAACCAGCCAGATGTGCAGTAAATATCATGATAGATAGATAGATAGATAGATAGATAGATAGATAGATAGATAGATAGATAGATATTTTCCTCAAATAGACAGATTTTTCCGATTATATTCACCAAACACACACACACACACACACACACACGCTTTCTCGCGTTCATTCAGAAGGCTCGCGGACGTCCCGGAGGGCTAGAAAGGCACGCGGGCTGTACCCCCTTTTTCACTGCTGGGCACAATTTCTAAAGCTTTTATTCTTAAAAGCACACACACAGCAGAGACAAACAAACGTGGCTGTTTCGCGTGTGTGTGTGTGTGTGTGTGTGTGTGCGCGTCTGTGAAACCTGCTGTTTACCATACAATAGGACCGGTGATGAAAACATAAATGCATAATTAATGAACTGAAAAGCTTTATTTGCTGATTTTTTTTTTTGTTTTTTTACAGCGTTACAGCTTAGTTTACTATTAGCCAGTTTAACTTGTATCATTTTGTTTCGAAATATTTTATTCATTTTACTCTCTTTTTCTGATTTATGATCTTATGCTGCAACAAATATCTTCTCTACTCCCAAACGGAATGCCGCCGCTTTCAGTTTAGACTCATTTCTCCACATTTCTGAGTGTGTCAAATTCTAAAATAGGACCCCCCCTCCCACACACCCTCACCCCATCCACCAACTCACCCCCATCCCCAAACCCCCCACCCTTGCCCATTTAATGTGCGAGTGGAGTTGTTGGTCAACAGTTGGGTCGGGGGGCCAGGAAAAGGGGGGAGGGACGGGAACAATGGACTGTGCTGTTGTATGCTGGAGCTGAGAGCGAGCGAGAGAGAGAGAGAGAGAGAGAGAGAATGATGACAGAGTNGTGGGTGTTCCTGGGTCTGTTGGCTTGTTAATGATGATTCACTCCATCAGCTCAACAGCCTTTTCTATAAAACTGTCTCAGAATGCCTATAAAAAGCCTCAGCAGCGCTTTACGCAAAAAAACAAAAAAAGAAAAAGATTCATGAAATATCCTAAAATTCATTTTAAATATAACTTTTCCTGTTAGAAATAACACAGAAATGCCTCCAGATCACTTAATGCAAGCGAGTTATTAATCTGTTTACAGAAAATAAAATTAAACCATTAAAAAATAGACATTTCTCCGGAGTTGATTTTTCCTGCCTCCATGTCTTCAAACTGAGGCCAGAAAATGGAAAACTGCTATGAAAATATTATTTTTATCTACACAAAAGATAACATAAGTTCACAAGGGAAAATATATTTTCTATCATGTCTCCTCCACAAAAAACATATAGATAGTGATGACAGGGTTTTGTGAGTGCATTTCATCATGTGTCGGCAGTTTCGTTGTGCATTATTTATCTAAAAACTCAGTTTGTTGCTTCCTGCAGAAACTGAGAAGAAAGTCAACGAAACTGATTCAACAAGTGAGGAAGCCGAAAATAAGCATAAAACTCCAGGAGGGACGATCAGTGCCGATGCACCATTAACTAATTAGAACGAAATCTGCAAATGAAGCGTGTGCTTGGTGGGAAAAAGCGGTTATCGCAGCCTTTTAGACAACAATGATGCTTCTATTTCTCAGTCTCCATCATTTCAGCAGCTCTAATGGAACTCTAGTTTCAGCTGCTGCGTGAGGAAACTCCGAAATCATTCAAAAAAAAAAAAAAAAAAANAAAAAAAAAAAAAAAAAAATGCATTACACGTGAACGCAACACTTATAATAAATCAGTCTGAAGAAGATCAAAGGGATCGAAATATTGTCGTGAGCTGTGAACAAACGACGAAACGTGATTTTCCATCACACACACTCCACCCCTCCTCCTCTCCTCCCTTCCCGGATCTGCCAGGCGTCTTCAGGCGGCCACGGGTGGCAGTCAGCCCGGGCTTATTTCCCTGTTTTCCCCGGGCTCATATTGTTCCAGACCCCCGGCTCTACAGTTTTCCAACAAAATCTAAAGAAAAACTACTGTAAACTTTTTTTTTTTTTTTTTTTTTTTTAAAGATTGCAGATTTCTCAATCGGGTGATGTTTATTATGGTATTTTTTTTACTATGATATTGTGTCAATTTTGTAATATGCTAAGGTAGGCGAGATGCTTTATTGGATTTTTTTTTTACTACCATATTAAGGCTTATTCATATAGTTCCTAGAATTTAATTTTCCTCACAAATAATAGCAGGACAGAGTGTGGTGTATTTGATCATTGTTCTGCTAGATATGTACCCCTCCTCTGCCCCCTCCCCACCTCCAACCCCCCAAAATCCTCCCCAGGCCTGAGGAGGGACATCAGCAAACACTGTCGCCAAATTTCCTGACAACAAAAGGCCAACAGACCATGCAGCACTTTCACTTGTAGCTGCATGAGCCTGTCCCACACAGTCACCTGTTGCTTCTTGCTGCTGGGAAAATTGATTTAAAAAGCCAAAGCTAAAAGGAACAAGAAAAAAATACATGAAATGTTGCCTATATTTCTGAAAGCTGCCACCTTATTGTAAATTATGCCTTTATTTTGATCAGGAAAGCCCCCCCTGTGCCTTTTCACACACAATCTGTTCACATTTTTTGGCAGCTGCTAAAAAGCCTGTGCTCCTTCCTCCCCCTGTGTTTTTTCACTGACCATATAGCCTGTGAGTGAATCTCCTGAACTGGAGCAGCTTTGTCCTCTTCCCATCAGCAGCCAGCAGCTCAGCAGCCAACACATCCAGCCAAGCGTTTGACATTATTAAATAATAAAGAGATGCTGATCTGCTAGCATTGTTGTGAAGGAAAAAGGCCAATTAGCACGCTGTTATATGCCATTATGGCTGTATTAACTCAAATTAGTTGTAAGACAATGTGCATATTGACACTTGTGTTTCCATTTTATTTTATTTTTTTTTTGTCAATTTGGATAATAGAACTATTACATTTAAATAATAGGTGGACATAATCATAACCTTATCAATTAGTGATTTCAGTAATTAAATTGTCATATTACTGGCCAATAGAATATATTTTGGGCTACAGGCCACAATGAACAAAAAATCTAAACAGAAGAATTTTGTGAGTAATTAAAATAAATAATTTATAATTTTAATGGCTCTTCAAACAGAAGCAGCAGTGTTTTCTGGCCAGAGTGACTCTTATCAGCAGTGCTTTCTTATTCTATCTGATTATCAGCTTGAAGTTGATTTATCCAAAATTTTGATAAGGAAGAAGTTTAAGTATAATGTGCAAAAAATAAATAAATAAAATAAAAAGTAGGAAGTAATATTAGAAAATTTACAATTAGTAATTATGAGGCTACACAGCTCATTTTTAAACACTGATTTCAATCAGCGGCCCTGTTCTTATTCTGCAGGGCTCAGATCAGTTTTAGGACTTGGGGCTACAGTAGAACAGGCCTTTATTGTTATTTGTAGGCTCTCCTCAACACTAATCCAACCCCCTCCATCTCTCTCTCTCTCTCTCTCTCTCTCTCTCCCTCCCCCTGTCTCATACACACTTTCTCCATCTCTTTCTCTCTTCAAGACAAAGAATCAGTAGTGGTGAAAACTCAGCTTTCAACAACAATACCATTTATACCTCAGCTCAAGCCAAGAGAAATCAGCATTTTCCTGATTTAAGAAGTTAAGCAGTTAAGAGGGTTTTTTTTCTGATCACAGCAAGTAGTAAAGTCAGTAAATGTAAATCACAAACAATGGTGACTTTATTAAATATTTAAAAAAACACAAATGTTCAGATTACACTTGAATCAATTGTAGTGTCACTAAATGTTAATCAAAACAGCCACCGACAGTAGAGAGGCGAAGCAAAGTCACGTGTGAGATTTTTACAATAGCCAATCAGAGCTGAGGCCTGAATGTTCACGTGATTAAAAAGTTAGACTAACACAATAAAAGGAGTGTTTCATTGTCATTTAATGAGACTGTTAATTCCAGTTTTTACTTCAGTACAAAATATAACAATCGAAAGTAATTTAAAAAAACTCATAATCCTTTCTAAATATCGATGCATTAACATGTAAAAAACACTTTTTTTTCTTGACAACGTTTCCCTCTGACACATGGCACAAGTACCGTACTTGAGTAAATGTACTCAGTTACCGTCCACCACTGATATGAATTCAAAACAAAATGTGAAAAATTATTGTTGTTTTTTCCAGTCTGGAGCCGTGATCCGGTCCAGACCGCGCATTCCTTTAATGATGGAGTTCTATAAAGCTGTCAGCATCAATGAGCAGAAATGATAAACGGACCTCGGGTTTGGGGGGAGGGGGGGCGAATGCGGATCGCGGAGGCCTCAAGCCCCCGAGAATGCAAAACGAGAGCAACGCGAGGCTGATGGCATGCTGGTCTGTGTCAGTGTGTGGTCCTATTCAACNGAGAGACCACCGCCCCCCCCACACCACCCACTTCTATTCCCTGCACCTGCGCTAAATCAGCAGGCTACTGGCTGCCATTCAGCCCTGCTACACTTTCTGTCCACACACATACACACACACACACACACACACACCATTCTCTATCTTTCTGGTNTACACTTTCTGTCCACACACATACACACACACACACACACACACACCATTCTCTATCTTTCTGGTGAAGGGAGAAATGTCTGGGAGACTTAAAAACTTCTGGGTTGCGGATAAAAAGAAATATTTTTAGATGATTGGTATTTTTTTTTTTTTTATTTCTGTAATGGACAGAAAGCAATTCATAAACTAAGTTGTATCAAATTGGTATAAATTAAAGGTCTATTGCCAATGCAGGTGGTGTGTTTCCAAAAGAAACATTAATAACTCAAAGCTGTTGTCCAGTGTTCATAATTGTGTTGGAAGACCTGCAGTGAATGTATGTGGGAGCCATGTTTCAGAGCTGTTTACATTCAACTTAAAAAAAAAAAACAAAACTAAAATTATTTGTATTTGAGAAGCCAAAATTAAGTGTGTGATGTTATGATTTTCTCTGAAGGTCATATAGTTATATATAAATTATTATTACTCTATCAAAACCAAAGTTGTCCAATAAAAAAAAATTACAAATACAGTTTGTATTTTTGTCTACCAAATAGTTGGCTCCTTATTTAAAACCTGTGAACATTCTTTAGTAAACTCAAATATATTTTAACTAAAGGGAATTTTATGTAGGCTAACACCAAGTGGACCACTTCATATGTGGGTGACGTCATGCTCTGCTCCTCTTTATCGGCAACGTGGTGAAAAAGGAAAGTGGCTCTAGTGGGATTATGGGCCACTAAGCTCGTATTGTTTCTGTTTCAGTGTGTGTGTGTGTATGTGTGTGTGTGTGCGTGCGTGTTGGAGGGGTTCTCTGACCTAATTTTAAAAATCATATAATCTCAATAACAAGGATTTGGAGATAATATCTGTGACTACACTCAAATATGTTCTCACTTTTGGGACACTTTTTAAAAATTATTATTAATTTTATTAGAAGCCTGATAGGTTAGTTGGCCTTCGCTCTTAAATGCGTCATGACGTCATAACTGAGCCCAGTAAGCGCAATAGGAGAAATTTACAAAAAAATAGGACCATGTAATTAAACACTTGAATGTGGTGATAAAGTCCGCTTGAAAGCTGTTGAGGCCACACACACACACACACACACACACACACACACACACACACACACACACGTACGTGCGCGCGCGCGCGTTCGCCAGGTTATCACAGATAACATCTGGGAGGTTTTTTACCGCGAGCTAAAAAAGCAGAGGCGCGCGCTTACCACCTGTTGCAGTCCAAATATCCCCCAGCCCCGACAGCCCTCTGCACGCGAGCAAGAGAGGAGGGATGGAGGGATGGATGGAGGGAGGGAGGGAGGGAGGGAGGGATGGAAACACCTTCAACGGGGTCGTCGCTCCTACATCACACAAAACAACACACTCGGTTGTGTATGTTGTAAATTAACGTTAAAAAGCCCAGCAGAATTCAATCAGGAACAGTCTGTCTGCATCCCTCAGAAAGTTTGGTTTGGAAAGGCGTTCCTGTCCGCGCATCATCAGCACCAGCTGGAACTTTTAGACATCTGATTCCGTTTCTCCGCCTGTGCAGCGCCTTTATTTAATGTTTGAACAGCAGCGGCGCTCCGCTTAAAGCGCCTCCGAGATTAAATCACATTTTGGAAAGCGCAGCGCCAAATGCGGGCTAATATTTTTCTACCGAGATAGTGCTGTGGTATCAGTGTTTTCAGAGGGAACATTTGCTGTGTCTCAGTTTGTGCCTGGCCGCTGTCACGGAAAACGAAACGCGGATGTGAATTTCCTAAAGCGGGTTTTTCAGGAAATATAAGAATAAATAAATAACATACTAAAGAATAAAAAAAAAAACAAACAAAAAAAACAAAACAAAAACAAAACTACAGCCTGTGTAAGATATTCAATCAAAAAATCTTTCTTTCACATAAAAAATAAAATGTAACAGCCAATAGGAAATATCTCCATTCAAATCTAACATTTCTAATATATAACACTAGTGTAATATATTTAGCTATTTAACATAACTTTTGGCTTTATTTAGAAGATTAACCTGCACATCCACACTGTCAACATCCGGCCTTTACAGCTGTTATAAACCGCTTAATGAAGACCAATTAATATTTTCCTACAGAAACTATATGTTCATCTTCATCTTACATATATCATTCATTTCTCATATATTCTCTTGAAAAATGCGTTTAAGCACATCAAAGCTGCAGCGCTCAGCCTGCAACATAATTATTTGGCGGGGCCTCCGGGCCTGTAGGGGCCCGGTGTTCTCAGGGAAACGCAGACTTAACGCGTCTGCTGCTCCGACCTTTTGGAAACAATTTGTTTATCACCGGTATTCTCTGATATTACAACCAATTCAGCTGCTCGGATCAATAATTAATGGGCAACCAATGATCCCTTGACCCCTTGAAAGTCCGGCTGGGAGAGGGACAGAGAGAGAGAGAGAGAGAGAGAGAGAGAGAGAGAGAGAGAGAGAGAG
>VXCM01001099.1:50318-73618 GCA_014773175.1 Lucifuga dentata
ACACACACACACACACACACACACACACACACACACACACACACACACACACACACACACACACACACACAGCAGATTTAAAACCGTTAGTTAAATTCAAAGCTGTGAGCTCATCATAGGGATTATTATTATAGAGGAAAAGCAGCCTGGCAGAAAGATGCATGGGAACATTTTGGAACCGGTGCCGTGTTTTCTAAGGGAGGGGTTGGTGTGCTCCGACAGTCACCGGAGAGCTTGAACCGTGAGAACCGAGGTTAACGGGAAACAGCAGGACCCGTTTGATTAAACATTAAATTAAAATGGCCACACTCGAGCCTATATGGAGCTATTACATGGCGGGAGAGAAGCGGCCCGGCTGGCCCCGCTCGCCTNCGAGCCTATATGGAGCTATTACATGGCGGGAGAGAAGCGGCCCGGCTGGCCCCGCTCGCCTGGCTCCTTTCAAGAGGGCTCACCTCCAATTTAGGCCTAATTGAACATTTAGGCTGATAAGCCTGCTCCATGATTTGATAAAATAACAGAATGATAAATGACAAACCATCCAAAAATAACATCCAAACTACACCATGAGAGGAACGGTTCCAGAATACAATAGCCTGTAATCTTCTGAGTCAGGCCTTGTGTCTAAATTCTCATGTAGGCTCAATATTCGGATTTACACCACTGTCACAACTGATAAAAAAAAAAAAAAATCCCACTGATATAAGTTCTCCTGTCAGAAGCCTCACACAAAACTAAAGTAATTATGAATGAAGCCAATAAAAAATGATTTATAGCTGTTTATAAAAATTAGATTGATAGTATGTTGTCTGATTATTCCTCCTTAATCTAATTTACAGCCAGACCTTCCTTCCAAAATACCAAAAGGTGTAAAACAATTATAGCTTAGTATTAATTAATTAAAAATAATCTTTTTATTCTTTTGGGTAGGCCTGAACATGGAATGGAGAGTGACTTTTGGGTGATTTTAGAAGAGGAAAAATGACAGTCTAACCTGGGGATCTTGGACATTTTGTTGAAAAATCTTCCTCTTTATGGCAAACAGGCAACAAACTTTGGCTTGATGGGGCCATCCGCACTGGTTTCTCTAGAAAATAGAAACGTGGTTAACCACGACGCACAAGCTGAATTATTTTATCAGTAAAAAGATGATTTTCCTCAAAAATAAGTATTTGTCTCTTAACAACACCCTATTATTTAATATCTGTAAAGACTGGAAAAATAGTCAGTCGTCAGTTTATACTAAAAAAAAAAGACAGAAAAGCTTCAGACAAATGACAAACTCAACATGTGATGACAGCCTACACACATCCAGTGACTTACAGAAAAATAAAATCAAAACTCATACAATTTCAAGTATCCAAATTTCCAAAATTTATTCATTTCAAACTGCATATTGAAAAAAAATATACTCAGCTGAAATTGTAACTGTTATAAGGATGGTATTAGTTCCGGTAATATATATACATGGAGTGGTTGGCTTCTGCATACAGGCCACAATTTTTAAAATACAACTACGGGAATGAATTTTGAAATAAAAACTTAAAATATCACAGTAAATATACAGAAATTGTACAAATCAATTAGCAAATAAAGAGCACAAGCATCATACCTCTAACAGATGAAAAGTGGGAGACGGAAATATAAATTAACAACCTATATTTAAGCTGTGCGAGAGAAAAAAGTTTCCTTTATGTTTTTTAAAGAAATTAAATTGTTTTAGTAATATTGATCTTAAATGAAAAAACAGCATTACCTGCTTGGTTTAATGTCCCTTTTCTTCCCAATGTTTGCAGTAATAAAGGAGCATAACTGATCGCTCCCATTTAATTGCAGTTCTGTCATTTTCATTTTTATTATTTTCTGCAGAACTGGGGTTGTTATAAAAAAAAATTGCAACCTCTTGCAGTTTAACAAACAATTTCATCTGATTGTAATGTTTCTTTGATAAATACTGTACAAAAGGTGATTGCAATAATAAAACATTTGATTGCGAATCCACTTTCTAGCCTTCCAAACTTCACATCCAGAGGGAATCTCCTACCATTCCTCTAGAGCTTCCTTAGAATAAAACGAAAGAAAAAAGAGTCGTGTCCTTTTCCTGGAGACGTCTATACAACTTTTCCCACCCCGAAATTTTTCTGTACAAAAATAGTCCGACGTTAAGTAGTCCGCAGTTTCTCTTATAAAAGTTCTTTATTTTTTTTTCTCTCTGCTTTGTGTTTCTTACATGTGTGTTAACGGCAGCGTGCCGTTAATCGTCGTCCCGGGCACGGTGCTCTGATAGTGCCCGGACATGTGTAGCCTGGTCTGGGCGGTCTGCTCACTGACCTCCGCCCCGGGCAGGTACATGCTGATCATGTCCCTCAGATCCCCACTTTGGCAGCCCGGGGCGGCCCGATGGGACGACGAGGTGACGACGGGCGGGCTAGAGCTGCTAGACTCGNGCCCGGGGCGGCCCGATGGGACGACGAGGTGACGACGGGCGGGCTAGAGCTGCTAGACTCGGACTTCACCACCGAGGAGGGCCCCATGGAGCCCAGCGCGGTCATCCCCGGCGTGGTTTGCTGGGAATAGGACATGGAGTATGTCGGGGAGCCGTTCATGTAGCTCTGGGAGCTGGTCATTGTGTTGTACTGCAGGGCGCTCATGTCGTAGCGGTGCATGGACTGCATCTGGCCCGCGTTGTGCGCGTTCAGCCCGGGGTGCTGGTAGCTCAGCTGGTCCTGCATCATGCCGTACCCTCCGTTGGTCCAGCCGTTCATATGCGCAGCATAGCTGTCCATCCGCTGATTCACNCGTACCCTCCGTTGGTCCAGCCGTTCATATGCGCAGCATAGCTGTCCATCCGCTGATTCACACCACCACCCAGCCCGGCCCCCACCCCGACACCCACTCCGGTACCCATCCCGTTTCCTCCAGGGGCCAGGAGCCCACCGGGCAGGGTGTACTTGTCCTTCTTCATGAGGGTCTTGGTTTTCCGCCGGGGCCGGTATTTGTAATCCGGGTGCTCCTTCATGTGTAGGGCCCGCAGCCTCTTGGCTTCATCGATGAAAGGTCTCTTCTCGGTCTCTGATAGAAGTTTCCACTCGGCGCCCAGTCTCTTGCTTATCTCCGAGTTGTGCATTTTGGGGTTTTCTTGCGCCATCTTCCTCCTCTGGCCCCTAGACCACACCATGAAAGCGTTCATGGGTCTCTTGACCCGCTCCGGACTGTTTTTCTGGTTGGCGCCGGTGCCGGACGTGTTGGTGTTGCCCGTGCCCCCCGTGTTGGTCTGGGAAGCAGGGGGCTTCAGTTCAGTTTCCATCATATTATACATCAGGAACAGCTTTTAGTTGGAGTTCCCAGCAGAGAAAAACACAGAGACAAACTCCACAAGCCAGAGGAAGGACGGGAGGAAGAGGCTGCTGCTGCTGCTGAAATTACCTGTCGATTTTCTGAGCAACTTTTCAGCGGAGGAAAAAAAAAAAAAAANAAAAAAAAAAAAAAGAAAAAAAAAGCGTCTCCACACACACTCTCACTCTCTCTTCCTCTCAGTGAGTGTGTGTGTGTGTAAGTGTGTGTGACAGAGAGCCTTCTCCCAATAGGTCCCTGCTATGTTGTGTCCACAAAACTTCTCCAGTCGCTTCTCCGAAAAAGCATCAACAAACTATACTTTTTCGCCTCTGTCCGCCTGAGCCTTGACAACTCCAGATAGTTTTTGAACAAGTTAATAGACAACCATTCATGTGACGGGGCTGTCAGCGAATAAATGGCTTCGACCTGGCCAATCAGAGCCGGCCTGCTCCCCTGACACACCAATGGGAGACAGTAATTAGCATAAAGGGGCGGGGCGCGCTCTGCTCTGAGACACGCACATTCAGGCTGCCCATGAGCCAATACAAAGTACATATTTACTATTTAACGTGTATGAAGATATTTTTGGGTGAATATATATAATCTGACACTTTATAAAGACATTCCAAAATAATAATAAATGCAAAAAGCTTTGTGTCTGTGGGAGAAAAAGTCTGGGGAAAAAATTCAGCATGGTAAACTTTAATTGTGCTGTTTAAAATTAAATTAGATTTGAAGTTTCCTATAATTAAAAACGTTTACGAATTTATAATAAGTACAGTATTATATATGTATTTATGACTGCATATTCGTGGTTAAAAGTTGTATCCTAAATTCTAACAATAAATCCAAATGTCAGATTTAAAATAAAATACATAAAATGTATTTCATAAACTCATCAAATGCTGACAGTAGTGATGGTGTTTCAGATCTGTGTCTAGAAGGTGGAACAGCTGCTGCTGTTAAAACGAAAAAGCCACTAATTCCCCACTTACGATCTGAATAACATGACAACACTTAAACTTTGTTAGTTAACTCAAAGCACTGAAAGGCTGTGTGTGTGTGTGTATGTGTGTGTGGTTAAGGGGGGGAAGCCGTGGTTGGTTTTTAGCGTTGAAAAGAGGAAAGGTAATCCAAGATGTTTTGTTTCGTGAAGTTGAATGCCAACACACAGAAGGCAGACGGGCTCATCTCAGCACAAACACGCGGGTTTTGTTTGGGATGTTGTCGCTACATCTGTCCGGACAAAGACCCAACTCCACTCCACTTCCACCGCCACAGTGCTGCTGTTGTTGTTAAGGCTTTGTAATGGGGATATAGCCAACCGAGGACACAAGGGGTGGAGAAATAAAGGTGAAGAATATTCGAAGATAAACGTGTGTTTGCACAAAAGGCAGAGCTCATAAGCTTGAACAAGCGTGTCAGCCAATTAGTGTGAATGAAAAGCAGCTTCCAGCTTGACTTCTTCCTGATCAAACCAACCAGATTATGAAAACAAACCAGCATCACACATTTTCAATCATAGCAAATCACTCCAACTCTTTCATGTCCAATCCCGACAAAGTTTTTGGAGGCTGGGAGAGTTTGTGCCACTTGTTTTGTTTCCCCCCCTGAAGTTGTAACTGTGGGCTCGGCGTCCTGCTGCGTGACGCCAGCACCGCCTACTGGTGAAATGGAGAACAACAAACAACTCTAAAACCTGGGCGATTTTCCACAAAGTAATGACAAGGAATATAGAATGCTCACTATATAAAATTTAATCGATGTCACAAAATACTTTACATATATTTAATAGTCAGCAGACAGCACGTTTAAAGCTGAGGACCTGTAGGTATTCACTCACAAAAACAGCCACACAGATGTGTGGCCTGTCTGGACCTGCACGCCAGATAATCCCAATAATTAAAGATAGATCAAGTACACACACCTGAAATAATTTAATTTAAATGTGTATCTCTAAATTAAATTATAATTGAAAGTGAATAGATCAAGCCTTATTATTTTGTTTGAGTCATTTGATAATAAATGGAGGAGCGGAGCTCCAGTGCTCTCATTATGCCGGCCCCGGCAACCTTACATAAGATTCATCTTGTGCTTAATAGGATGCGAGAGGCGACACATGCAGCTCGGCCCATTATAATGCAAGGTTGAAATGGGCCGCTCGGCTGCTATCTGCATCTGAGTGTGTTCCCCGCTACCTCTAATCTGCTTATGATAATAAAGGAACAGCGGGGCCCTGCAGCTCTCTGAAAGCAGGCCCCATCCAGCCAGGAATGGCCCTGCATCCACAATCATCCTGAATTAAAGCCCTTGTTTGACAAAAACCAGGAGAAACTAGCGGGGCGGCTCTCTCGGACCACTTGTAAGCCCCCTGCTACACCAGGTTAGGATGGATACAGCAAATGTAACCAACAGCACGCTGTGATCCCCAAATGCTGTTTTGTGGTTGCACAAATTTAGGCGGTAGGGGTACAAAAAGTGTTAAAAAGAACAAAAATCTAACATCGAAGTAAATACTTTGTTGTAACGAAAGCTATGCTGGATTTGATGTCTCATAAAAAGTAAAATCAAACGTAGGCCTAATATTTTTTTCTTATTCAAAATATATTTTCTGAGCTGATCGCGCTGACATTACTAAATTACAATCATTTCTAATTGATATAAGAAGAAAATTGGAGAGAGAGAGAGAGAGAGAGAGATTCCAGGTGAAATTGACATTGTCACTATGTGTTGCCACTAGGGGCCGTGCCAGGGGCTAAAGGCGCACAAAACAGATATGTGAAAACTATATGAAAACATACAAAATATAAGCCACTGTTTTAACAAAAATTAAACCTGCCTAAAATTTTAAACGAGACCATGCGGGCAGACTGTCGTTATTGTCGTTAATATACAGTTTTTGTTTATCTAATTAGATGCACATATTTGAGTCACTAAGATTTTAATTAAGTCGAATTTCCTGATAAATTAAAAGAAATGTCCTTACATGTGTATAAACATCTAAAAGTTGTAAAATTTATTCAACATAATATAGTTGGCTAAAAAAGTCAAATATAATAATCAAATACGCCTAAAATCGGCTGAATACAAGTAAACTAAAATTAGTGAGCTTTTACTTAATTTGTAAGATTTGTGAGAATTGCTATTTGAATCGTTTGAAAATACAAGCGGGAAATACGATTAATAATTATAATTGCTAAATAAAATTAAAATGTAAAATAAGGAAATCATGTTTGGTAGCCCTATAGGTATAAATAGCACTCAATCTTTAAATCAAGCCGGCCAACAACATCTCAGCCAGTCAGGCTCAGGATGCCACGCAGTGTCATTCCACAACACTGCATGTTGTTGTTACACACACACAGCTATGACACACATACACACACCGATACACGCAAACACACATAAGCACACACACACACTGGGCTTTTCCTCTCCACTGCACTCCAACTTACCAGCCAGTTTGGGAGTTGTCTTCCTCTCGTCTTGATT
The DNA here is from genome assembly GCA_014773175.1 of Lucifuga dentata. Taxonomy (NCBI): domain Eukaryota; kingdom Metazoa; phylum Chordata; class Actinopteri; order Ophidiiformes; family Bythitidae; genus Lucifuga; species Lucifuga dentata. The sequence goes on from VXCM01001099.1 coordinate 57,147, forward strand.
GGCAGAAATTAAACAAGATGCTATTTCGCTCAACCTCCATCACATCCACATCCTCCATCCTGCGGTGTGCAAGCCTCAGCCTGGCCGTAGCACAGCTCCAGTCGCCGGCCGTGAAACGTCCAACCGGCCCCCCTCCGGATGTCCCCCGGTAGACCGCGCGGGTTCGATGCGGCAGCCGGCTCGCTTGGGCCGGCGTGCAGCCCAGCGGAGCCCCGCTGCCTGTCTGGAGCTCCGCTGTCTCCTCTCCGCGAGCCCTGCAACAAGAAAAGCCGTTTATGGCGACACACAATGTGAAAAGGGGGCCGATTTAAAAAGGAGAAGAATGCAAGCAAGAACAACAAAAGTCAGTTATAGCAAAGTCTATGCCTCTCCTCTCCTATCTTCCACCCCCTAGTTTAGCCCACATAATGAGCAGGAAAAGCTTTATATTTTGTTCACTGGGTATTCACAGATAATTTGAAGCCATTGTTTCTGCCACAGATGGTTCTTTTTAATACAATAACGGTGCTCTTTGTGAATACCGAGCCCACAATAAAAATCTAAAGCGTCCTCCTGAATAACCATTTTGTTCTCTCTTGTATAGGCCGAACAAAAGCGCCAGTGAGGTAATGGCCTGCCTTATTGAAAGCCTCAGAATGGGGATTTGATAAAGATTTTTTTCACTCCTTTTCCCTTTTTGCACAAAGTACACGGCAATGTCAAAGAGAAACTGACGCGGGATGAAAGGAAAGAGGGCTTGAAAATGTGCTGGCTGTTGCAGGAATTTATGATGATGATGGTGATGAGGATGATGATGATGATGATGATTACTTTCCTAACTTTTTTTTTTTTTTTTTTTNTTTTTTTTTTTTTTTTTTGCAAAAGTCAGAGGTGAGGGGTTGTTTTCAAGGCTGCAGTAGAGCTTAGGTGCATGTTATTGATTCCACAATGGAGCTTAAAAACCTGAATATATTAGCATCCAAAGGTCTTGAATAGATTTGGCACAGTTTCATAATTTTACAAAGGGTGAGTCAAGTTGTGCATTAATTTAGCATTCAGGTTGCACATTCTTGGCGTTTAGCAGAAAGCTCCTATTCCTCATTCTACCCTTTTAACTACATTTGCCAAGAAAACGCTGCATGCTCTGAGACCACGCCAAAGCATTGATAAGACACTGTAAAATGTCAAAATGCATGGATGCTAATAGGAGGAAGAAACAGGCTGCTGTTAAAGCTGAGATGAGGTGTCAGCGTGTGCAGGTATGGAGTCGACATGCATTAGCTCCTGCAGGATGGATCCTATAGCCGTGTACAAGCTATCTCAGCCTGCTCAGGTTGATGTAATTTGTAATTAACTCATGGCTAATCAATAAAGCGTTTAACAGAAAACACAATGGACACACAGCGGATGATCCTAAGCCAAACATATTGGATGTCACTGATCGTTGGGGGGGGGGGGGNCTGAGGAGGAGAGAGAGGAATAAATGGAGTGACGGGCAAAGAAAAGAAGGGATAAAGGGGGAATAATAGAGGACAGGAAAGGTGAGGAGAAGAGTGCAGAATCCCATTTCAACTCCTTGGGCGTAGTTCATAGAACTACACACACACACACACACACACACACACACTCGCGCACGCACAGGATTTACAGCAAGACCTCAGTGGTCTTCAAAATTCAGTCACAGTTTTTGTCATGCTTGCTTGCAAGTTCAGTTGCTCTCAAGTCCTTTGAAATATATGTAGAGGTGTAATATAAACATTACAGTTAATGTAGCATCTCCACAAATCTTCATGCGGTCTGAATGCAACTCAGGTTTTCAACTTTTTTCCTTTTCAATAAGGAATCTGCAGCATATTTTCATAATGCTCCATCCAGCTGAAATGCATGATTCAGATCACAGGGCTGGAACATGGCATTAGTCCCAAACTGATTGCTAGGTCTCTTCATGCAGAGACGAACATGACTGAAGTTACTAATGTCTTCTGAAAGGTTGTATTTTTTTTAATACAGATAGTGTTTCTCAATACAGAAATAAAACTCTATTATCAATTCTGATGATTTGAGAAACAATGTACTACAGCAATCAGGACTGCTCCTCACTTCTTCTGTTCATTCATTCATTTATCTGTCAGAGAGAGAAACAGGATGGAAAACACTTGGAAAGAGAGAAGAGCAGCAGAAGACAAAGTCAGACAGACATGAAGGAGAAAGGAGAAAGAGAGAGAGAGAGAAAGAAAGAAAGAGAGAGAGAGATAGAGATAGGGGGAGCAAATGACAGAGAGAAAGAGAGGATCAATGCCAATGTGAAAAGGCTTAGCAATGAGGAAATATGACTTTGGCTCTTTATCTGATCAATCTGTGCCTAGTCTAAATCACAGACATACCACTCTTATTAGAGAGCTGCACCACTTTTAATTAGAAACCCACACAGAGAGGCAGGGGAATGTGATAGCATGAGAGAGAGAGAGAGAGAGAGAGAGAGAGAGAGAGAGAGAGAGANACCCCCCACCTTACACACAAATACACACTCACACAAACACAGAAAACTTCCTTCCTCACACACAATTATATGCATCCACAGAAATGCGTATACACACACGGTACTATTTCCATATGCATGAGAGCGAACACATTTGCTGTCTGTTTTGTGTGTTTTCTCTCAGCTTGGCCTGATGGGAGAACCACAGTGGGCTTCTCTCTCTTTGTGTGTGTATGTCTGCATGGTGTGTGTGTGTGTGTGTGTGATTCAGACACAGTGACAGTAATCAGTGAGGAAAAAAGGGGCCCTGCTCAAGGAGACATGGCCAGCCAAATGTCAATCATGTCATACACACGACCATGCACACATGCACACACACACACACATACAGGCAATGCTATTCTTGCCCTTTGTAAGAAATAGCAACATTTTTGATTGAAGAAAATAGGATCAGAGTGTTATAAATACTAAAACGTTGACCAGCAGAGGGGAGGTGGCAGGTCAGAGCAACAGCTGTTTGCTCACCGAGCTGCAAGAAGAGCGAGAGGGAAACAACTGGCAGATATTTACAGAACAACACACTCCACCAGGAGCACTTTAATTAAGAATAGTTTAAACAGAACACACACACAGAGGAGAGAGAGAGAGAGAGATATCCTGCATTCGTGCAAAGCATTGCTTGTGCATGTTCTTTAAGAAATGATGCTACGTGTTCACGAAATGTAATACCTACAACAAAATCATGAGGGCAGTCATGTCAACTTTTGCCAAGTGACTTCAGACGCACAGCGACAGTGACAAGCTGTAAATTGCTGAATGTTTCAAGGAGAAACTCATCAAATATATCAGAAAGTATCCTCATTTATATGATATCTTATGCTGCGTTCACAGACCTCGGAAGTCGAAAACCATTCCAGCCAAATGTAATCAAAAAAGCATAACTGAACACCAATAAATACTGTAAAATTAATTAAACTTCGTAATAAATGCTAACTAAAATAAAGTTAGACTATAGGACTACTTTATGCAGAGAAGTAATACGCTGAAATTATTTACACTTACGTATCAATGGCAAACAGTTATTATACAAAATAGGTAGTTAACTTGGCGATATATTCTGACCTTTTTCTTTCAATTTCACGCAAGAAAAATACTGTATTCGTCTGTTAGCTGATCATTTCTATTCACAAAGCTCGTTCCACGGCACTGCCATGTTGAGTGACATCATACTTGGTAAATCAGGGTAGATAATTTTGGTCCGAGTTTCCCAGTCGGAGCTCCGACTTTAAGTGCCGTTCCAACGCGTTTTTCCAAGTAAGAAGTCGGAAAAATCTGAGTTCCGAGGTCTGATGAACGCGGCATTAGCACCGCTTCATGGTGAGAAATATGGCTGCCAGAATAGTTGGCGTGAAATCATCCTTGATTGTTACTGTTGAGCAAAGTTGGAAATAGTTTTTAAAGTGTTCCAGCGCTGGAACATGGAATGATGGAACATACATCACATTGTTCCCTATATAATATATATAGTATATAATCCTCCAGAATGAGATAAAGCACGTGAGTGTGTATGTGAGCAACTGCTCATGTAGTAACTGTGTGCATAGTTAACATGAAATATAACATCATGCCTATAAGTTATTGTCCATGCTAACAAATCTAGCATTACTAGCTAAGTAACATTACAACAGTTTTGATCTTGAAGTGATTTTATTCTAAAATGCTCCATACATTTGACCTGTTGCTTTTATTTTTTTTTCCCTCTAACAGTCTCAGATAGCAGTCAAATCTTCAGTTCTGAAATTAGGATAATCTGGTTCACAAATGACAGATCATAGTGAAGTTAGTCAGAGGCGTTGTGTGTTGATAACGTGTAGTATGGCTGAGTGGATGTGTCACGTAACAGACAGATTATCTGAATGTTGATGAAAATGCCACTTCAGTAGATTTAGTATTTATGGATAAGTATTATGATTAAATACATGATTGCAGGCTAACTTACAGCATTTAAGTGGCATTTCATAAAAAAAAAAACACATATCTGTTGACTGATGGTTATTAATGTCCAAGTCAGATGATTTGACAGATGAAATAAGTGAGCGACATCATAAACCAAAATATTATAAAAATGATCTTATATCGCTGGATGACCATCAGATCAGCTAAATCTTCCACTGACATCACATTAAAATGATGATTTATATAATAGTGATCATTATTATTCTAATAATGATCAAAACCAAATCATCTGACCAAAAAATCAAAACCAAATGACATTAGTTTGCTGATTGCTTGTAAGGTTGATGGGAATCAGAGCATTTGGTGGTGTTTGATTACAGAATTAAGGAGAAAGCAAATCAAATGGAAACATCAGAGCAGGCAGATGAAGATGCGGCAGTCTTCGCTAAAACGTCTTATTCACAGAATTGATTGATGGTTACTAATGATCAAATCAGATTAAAGGACCATACCGGCCATTTTGCATGTTTGAGCCTAATATATTCAATTTTCATACATGTTATGTTACTGACAATCATTTCCCAAAGGATAAAACCGTATTTCAGCTTTTCTGATATTTTGCAAAACCTCTTAATCTTTCATAATCAAATATTAAAGTGATACACCCACCTTAAATATTGATGTTTTACCTGCTAAGAGTTACGCAGCCTTATGAAGTCACGGTTGTTTAAATTTTTTCGATAAACACAGCTCTTCTTTTGGGACTATATTCCCTAGTGGAGGCATACATTCACTCTGCGCTTTTAATTGAGCTTAAATACTAAAATTACTTAACTCTTAAAAAAGCCTGAATATACGCCTTATTCGTGATGATGGATTACCTATCCCAAGAACGTTTCAAGTATCAAAAGTTGATTTTAATAGCGTACCAGAATGAACTGAAACCAATGGAGGTCTGGAAGGTAGGAAAAACATTTTTAATTCACCATTCCAGTAGTATGCTTTGGGAAATGATTGTCAGTAACGTTACATGTATGAAAATTGAATATATTAAGCTCAAACATACAAACTGGCCGGTATGGTCCTTTAATAAACTGACTGAAAGGTTGACTCATCATCTGAATGACTGCTGAAACTTAATGTGAGTCTATAAAAAATGAATGAAAACATCACAATCAGGTTTGAAGGTGTGTGTCACATGAGATGAAGGCCGAAATGGTCTGACAGACTAGAAAACACACAAACATACATCCAGTACACACACACACACCAAAGCAGGTAGACAATTCACAACACATACATGCCTAAAAAATCTTAACCATGAAAGGAATGAATCATGGTGGTTTTGCATTTTTTTCTAATTGTTGTGTTTCAGTTATATATTTTTTACTTCCAGGCAGCCGTTGTTTTATATTCATTTCCATATAATAACAAAATACATAATTGGAGATTTGCTTAAGTTGTTCAATGCATTAATTTTTGTCAAAGTTACGTTTTTGTAGTCATGCAGTTGTAAGTGCAGATTGATTTTTATAAACAATTCATTAGTTTATATTGATATTCATACCACTGGAAAATGACTGAAAATCAATTGGGAAACATCATTAAAAAAAACAAACAAAAAAAAACAAAAAACAGAAACATAAAGTGGTTAGCAGTCATGTATAGTTTGCTTGATTTGTAATAAATAAGCTAAACATGCAATATTAGCAGTATGGTCATTTAATATAGACTGGGATACAAGTGGTCTCTCTCTCTCTCTTTCTCACACACACACACACACACACACACACACACACACACACACACGTCTTTGTCGCACACATACACAAACTCCAGCCATATTACAAATGTATACATACAAGATGTGTCACACTCAAACACTCTCCATCACACACTCATCTCTCCCTCGCTCATCTCACTCCTGACCACCGCTGGTTTTGTTTACAGGCCAATTTGAATGTGAATGAATCTCTCTCGGATGTTTCTAGAAAGCGCTCTAATCCGCGCGAGCTGCGGCGAGGCCCCGGCCCTTTGTTTGGGATTACTGCAGCTTAGCGTTGGCTAACAATGAGGAGATGAGCAGCTCACCTCATCGCTGCTAATGAAGTGTGGAGAGTCATTTAGCCACTAGCTAGCTGCTACCGAGCTGGGATGATACCTTCACATGCTCCTATACACACACACACACACACACATCTATATTACTATACTAGTGAAGGCATTCTAATCTTTTCACGGAACACAGCTGCTTAACTGCTTGAACCCGTGTCAAGCATCATCTGTCCATCATTGAATTTAAAACCTTCAACTACAAAGTAACGACAACTACAACATGATGAAGTAAAAGTCTCCTAAAATAAAAGTTTTCAACTCAAGTACCTAAAAATTGCATTATATTAGTGATTTTGCATGTTATGGTTCAATAAATACTACCTGCATATTGACAACGTTTTCCAAGTTTTCCTATTATATTGCCAAATCTCCTAATCTTTCATAATCTAAGGTTCAGGTGATGCACCCAACTTAAAATTCAATGCTTCATCTGCTATATCCAAATGGAGGAAGGTCGGAAAAACAAATCTAATATTGACTGTATTAGTATGCTTTGGCAGTAATGTAATGTGTATACAGGTTGCATATATTGGGCTCAGACATGAACCACCGTGATGGTCCTTTAGGTACTTCTGCACAATTTTAATCTGAAATCTAAATTTAAATCTAAAAGTCTTCATGCTAATTTGACCTTAGAATTATCTGTTGTTATAGTTACTCATGCATATTATACTGTAGTGAGTTCCTGTGTTCTTTTTGGACGTGGTCGTTCATGGATTGGCTCTTTCTTTAAAGGACCATACCACCCATTTTGCATGTTTGAGCCTAATATATTCAATTTTCATACATGTTACGTTACTGACAATCATTTCAACTATCAGCTTTCCTGATATTTTGCAAAATCTTTTAATATTTCAAAATCAAATATTCAAGTGATACACCCACCTTAAAAATCGGTGTTTCGCCTGCTAATAGCTATACAGCCTTATGAAGTCACGGTCATTTAAATTTTTCGATAAACGCAGGTCTTCTTTTGGGACTATATTCCCTGGTGGAGGCATACATTCACTCCACGCTTTTTATTACACTTAAACACTAAAATTATGAAACTTTGAAAAAAGCTGAATACATGTCTTGTTCATGATGATGGATTACCTATCCCAAGAACATTTCAAGTATAAACAAGTTGATTTTAATACCAGAATGAACTGAAACCAATGGCGGTCTGGAAGGTAGGAAAAACATTTTTAATTCACCGTTCCAGTAGTATGCTTTGGGAAATGACTGTCAGTAACGGAACATGTATGAAAATTGAACGCTCAAACATGCAAAATGGGTGGTATGGTCCTTTAAGGAAATACCAGCTTTGGCTCCTGAAAGGTAACGCTCAGCGCTCTTGATGTTCATGCTTACTGCTTTAGATGTGTGTGAGGGACTTAGCTGTGTCACCAGGGTAAGAAGAAACACGGCAACAGGAGGAACAGGAAGATTTAAGCTTGGTGCACACACACACACACACACACACACACACATGCAGTAGCAGTGGTCTACCATGACACCATGCTGGCTCGTCTTCTGACAGCGTGACTGAAGGAGAGGAGAAGGTTTTGATGTTTGTCCAGGTCTGAGGATCAGCGTCTCAGGATCAGACAGCTGTGATGGACTGCGAGGGAATGAACCTCCGCTGGTAACGTCTGAAATCCATCCCCCCCCCCCCCNCCCCCCCCCCCCACAGCATGGTGTCATGTTTACTGCAGGGCCCTCAGCATGAGAACCTCACACTTCTTACACACACGTCAATATTTGAGGTTTGTTCCGTTGCTTACGGATCAGTTTAAAGTACAAGTTTAACAGAAAAAAGATGATTTCATCAAAAGTGCATTTATTTTTAAAAGGAAAGCACTTTTATGTATTTTGGCTTTTGCCTCTTTCATCTTGAATTGTATTTTTACGTAAAGTACACATCCAAATGAGGGTATTCACTTTTACAGCGTATGTGGAAGTAAAACCACTTCACACTGTAAACAGAACATGAATACGGTGCTTCAGTAGGTCAGCAGGTCAGTCTGGGCAGTGAAATTGTAAAGGATTATTACAGTAATAACTCTGAATGTTCTTTCTTTAGACCTTCAAATAACTTCTAACAGCTGAGTTAAGGCTGTTAAAAGGCTCGTGTTGCCTTTGTGTCCTCCTTAGTGACTTTAGCATCACAGAAACTTTTTCAGGAACTTTAATTCCTGACTTCACACCAAGGAACCAGGATCCAGTTTGGTACTGGAAGTATAGTTCCTGAACCATTTCAAGCTCCTACTTCAGAGTCGATACACTCTGATAGTTCAGGAACTCAGGAAGTCAGACGTAAGCATTACCCAAGCCCAAGAGTGTGGACAGTCACTATTTGTAAATGCTAGCATTTAGATAGTTTTTTACATAGTGAAACAGCAATAATGAGGTTTCAAGACTTTCCATGATGGAAAACTACACATAACAGTATTCTGAAAGATGATTAAAGGACCATATCAGCCATTTTTCATGTTTGAGCCTAATATATTTAATTTTCATACATGTTACGTTACTGACAATCATTTCCCAAACGATAAAACCATATTTCAGCTTTCCTGATATTTTGCAAAATCTCTTAATATTTCAAAATCAAATATTCAAGTGATACACCCACCTTAAAAATCCATGTTTCACCTGCTAATAGTTATGCAGCCTTATGAAGTCACGGTTGTTTAAATTTTTCGATAAACAATTTTAATTTTTTTTCGATAAAATTTAATTTTTCTTCTTTTGGGACTATATTCCCTGGTGGAGGCATACATTCACTCCACGCTTTTTATTCGCTTAAAAGCTAAAATTACGTAACTTTGAAAAAAGCCTCAATATACGTTTTGTTGGCGATGATGGATGGATTACCTATCCTAAGAACGTTTCAAGTATCAACAAGTTGATTTTAATAGCGTACCAGAAAGAACTGAAGCCAATGGCGGTCTGGAAGGTAGGAAAAACATTTTTAATTCACCGTTCCAGTATTATGCATTGAAAAATGATTGTCAGTAACATTACATGTATGAAAATTGAATATATTAAGCTCAAACATGCAAAATGGCTNAAATGATTGTCAGTAACATTACATGTATGAAAATTGAATATATTAAGCTCAAACATGCAAAATGGCTGGTATGGTCCTTTAAGCCCTTCTATCTATTTATGCAGATGAGGAGATCCAAAGAACTCTGAGTCAAAATGAAAGAGAAATTGAAAAGATGTTGCATTAATCAGAACTCTGATTCACCTCTAATGCCAAACAGCTTTTATGGAGGCTTCTTTTATAAAAGGAAGTAGCGCTGGCACTAATGTCCATAATTTCTCTAATCTGCAAGGTTCTTGAAGCTCGGTGGAACTCACCTACTTAGGATAGCTCAAGGTAAAGAATATTTACATCCAAAATTGTCTAATTTCTTCAATAACAGTGGTGACTGCAATGCTTAGCTAATACATAGTAATACATATATAGTGTAAAGGTCATTTTTTTTGCCCAGTTTTTATTGATTTTCACTGAAAAAATACCTGGGTATTAAAAGAAACGGATAAGTTTAAAGAGTTTTCCACCAGGATTTTTCATCTCAGGACACGCCACGTTTCCTGCTGTAAGAGGAAACCGTTCAACGAAGTTTAGAATAAATGACGTCATGAGTGGGTGAATGAAAAAATATAATGTGAAAAACTGAGAGAAAACACAAACAGGATGCTTATTATGGACCAGATTTACTCAAAATAAGCGGAGAACACTCATTTAGACGACTCTAATCTAACAACTCCATTCAGTTTCTCATCTGATTTTCACCTGGATTTTTCTAGTAATATTTTATCATCAAATTTAAACATTTTCACTTTAACATTTGAAATAAAAACACTAAATGGCAGATTTTACAGATTGAGCTCCAATAATAGTAAAAATTATAACAATAATAGCCAAAATTACAACATTAAGTCGCAGGTTGTGTAAAAAGAAGAATTTCAGACATGATGACTTTAAACATGGCTGCAGGTCTGCTCTTGTTCTGACTCGTTCTATGATTTGCAATTTTTGCACCAACCTTCACTCCTATAAAATACAAAATTCCAGCACACACAAAGATACTGATTGAGCGAGAATATTTGCTTTTTTGCAACACCCACACAGGTACACACACGGCTACACACACGGTGTCTCGGCAGGACCACAGAATCACAGAGTCAACAAGCCGTGAAGAGAAGAAGTCATAAACGTCCCGTTCCTCTGCAGGCTGAGAAACCTCGCACCTCGCTGATAATGTGTGTGTGTTTCAGGATGGCCTCAAACACTGTGGTCAGAGCGAGCCGTGACTGAACACTACTTTAACACACACACACACACACACACACACAGTTCTGTCTCCGTCCTATTTAAACAGTGCCTGTTGAATTTCACAACCAGCTCATAAAGGACGCGGAAACACGTCGAAGAGCCCGGGAAAATAAATCAGGGCTGTTTGCCTAACCTCAGTGTGAGTGTGTGTGTGTGTGTTTGCACATGTGTGCATGTGTGTGTGTGAAAGGTAAAGAAAACGTTGACATATCTTCAGTCCAAGGAGTAATGTAGTGGCTGTATGTAAAACGTGTGTGTGTGTGTTTTTGGAATGGACAGTATTAATATAGTACTATCTGTAAGGCTGAGGAAGAGCCTAGTGTATGCAACAGATGGCTCTGTGTGTGTGTGTGTGTGTGTGTGTGTGTCTACTGTAATGTTAGAATATGTTCATACTTGTGAACTGGTGGTGTGTTTGCATGTATTATGTCTCACATTCAGTTCTTATAAACGTGTGTGTGTGTGTGTGTGTGTGTGCTCTCTACCAAAGAGCTCCAAGCTGTCATGTCTTAGCTTCCTACGGTTAACATCTGCTGTATTTAGTGCTGCACACACTGTTTAATAGAATCAAATGATCACACGCTCCCACAGTTTATCATGTTACACACCCAAACACACACACACACACTCATTATTCCATCAGCCAATGTGCTAACAAGTTGCAGGATTTATTTATTTATTTAACCACTGAAACATCCAGAACACAAAATTACAGGTCGATAATTTCATTTTATGATTAATCGTTCATATTTTACATACTGTACATAAAAAGCTAAATTTAATATCCTGTAATCTAATCTGCATCATCATAATAAATCCATGTCATGTCATTCTGACTCTGATAAAGTTCGAACAGAAGCAACAAAAATCCACAAAATGTAAAATAGTTTTGTGGCGTTTTGTAAAATTGAAGGATTTATGTTGCAGCTTTAACACAACGGAATTCTGATTTTCCCCAAAATGCGTTTGTAGATTTTAGCTTTACTACATTGCTGTCTTTATTACGGTGACCGAGAGTTCACCGTATGCTACACAGAAACGGAACACACACACGCGTGGCATTTAACATCACGGAAGTTTAACGGGAAACTTGACAAGCGGGACACAGCACAGAAGAGAGAAAGGAGAATTAAGTGTATTTAAGCTTTAATAGTTTGATTGTGGAATTCATATGTAATTGGATATATTTGTAAATTTGTAGTGTTGGGGTTCTCAGTTAACCATCTAATATCGCTGTTTTACGGAAATTAAACTTGTAATTGTAATTAATGTGAAGCTATTCTTGCTGAGCGGTCGTAAAAAAACAAAAAAAAAAAAAAAANAAAAAAAAAAAAAAACGGGAAGCTACGATTTCTGGTTCTGTGTCCTGCTTCAAAGTTTCCTGATAAACTTCCGTTTTGTTTTCATTATTTCCCGTTATGTTACGCGATATTTGCGGCGTTGCAGTAAATGCGGCGCGTGTCGTGTTCATTTTCTAAGTAGCATACGGTGAGCTCTCTCGGCCACCGTACTTTCTCTCTCTCTCTCTCTCTCACACTCTCTCTCACACACACACACACACACACACACACACACACAAAATCCAGCTTCATAGCAGCACTTACTATTAGCTTTGAAGTGGAAAACTAAACGACATCATCGGTCCCACCACCAAATATTTCTGGACTCCTGAACCCAAACAATGCAAAGTCGCTGATGTACTATTTTTTTTTTTAAATGGAAAACACAATTTCTCTCTCTCTTTCTCTCTGTCCTTTGCTCGACCATCCAGGCACACTAATGTAAATGAAAGGGTGTGTTGTTAATGTATATGTGTGTGTGCACAGGGACAAAGCAGGGGTCCGGGGTTATTGTATAGGCTCTGTGACACACATCCCAACCTCAACACGCGCACACACACACGCACACACTCCCTCCCCTCCTCCTCCTCCTCTATTGACGGCTCCTCAAAATCAATNCACACACACGCACACACTCCCTCCCCTCCTCCTCCTCCTCTATTGACGGCTCCTCAAAATCAATAAAAATGATCTTGGAGTCCATCCACCATTTGGCTGCATCATCTTGGAAGTGGCTTCTTTAGAACGTAGCGGTCTGACGGTACAATGGGCCAGCCGAGCGCGGGTAATTTGCCATTGATTTCCCTCCTCCTCCTCCTCCTGACTCCTTAGCCCCTAGTCACTGCACACAACACAAAAACTAACTTCATCATACAGCCTGTTAATGCACACGCACAATACCCCTCTTTTCTCCTGCCCTCTGGTAATTTCACTCTTTCTACATCTTTTCGCTTTCTCTCTCTCTCTCTGTCTCTCTTTTATCTTGTTCGTGTTCACGCTCTGACCTTATTCCTGAAATCTCTTCACAGGTCACTGTTCTTTGTAGAATGGACGACTTGTGCAAATGCTTTTTTTTTTTTCCCCAGAACTTCTTTTCTTGTCTGTGTTCCGATATTCAATATTTCATTGCAGAACGAGGTTATGTTTCTACAGCTGTTTGTTTCTTGCCTGTCTTTTGTTGTATCAAGCTTTAAACAAGCTTAACTTAAATTATGAGATGAACAGTTTGTGTTTTTCTTAATTACAGAGCATCAAATGATTCTTCTCATCTCTGACATTCATTTTAGCTTATAACTTTTAACTTCTTCCCATGATTTTTTCACTCTGTTTAACTACAATAATTGATGCAAACACATTTCTGCAATGTTTTACTGTCATTAAAATACTGAAAAATAAAACTATATACTATACACTATACGTACAGTACCTTTTAGTCACAAACTTACAGGTAATTTCTAATTCTTGTTCTATTGTGGACATCTGAATTTCAAAAGAAACATACAATTTATATACAAAAAAAATATAATATAATAATATAACATATAATGAAGCCAATCATCAGATGTGTTGCTTTTACAACAACAGACACATTAATTAATGAAAAAATGATGCAGAAACACCCATGGCTGATCCTGCACCTCCTTCAGAAAGGAAGCGGTCTAGTCTCAAGGACATGAAAGGTAATGGTGCATTCAGGTCATCCTCATCAACTCGTAAAATCTAGAATTTCTATTGTCATCATGAATAAGCTTGTCTTAAATGGCCACCATGGGCGAATTCCATGATATCAGAGTTTATAGTACAAGTTGTGAGATTTCCCTACATTTCAAAAAGTCCTTCAGTGTGTTAGTCCATGCTACATAAATTTAAACTGTATGATTCACTCAAAAAAAAAATTATTTTCCTTTTCAGCTGGATTTATTTATATCACATCTAAGTAAAAACTGTCATCATTCTTAAAACTATTTTTTTTGTAATGAAGACATTGTTTTAAAGCTTTTCACAACAATGTGAAAAATTGAGTTAATGGAACTCAATTAAAGTTCTTAAATCTAAGTTTTTGTCATTACTCCGCCCACTTGCACCTGCACACCTTGCAGCAGCACATATCTCAGAATCTCCTCTTAAGACAAGTAAGACTCATTTTCAGTTTTGTGCTGAACTTTTAGCCAAAAGTTCAGCACAAAACTGAACAAAATGCTCTGATGTATATTAAATGTGCTTTTTTGGAGGGGACAACAGTTTGTTTCCTGTGGACCTCAGAGGAGAAAGTTTATATCTGATGTATTTAACATGGACTGTTTGTTGGCATGTTTATATTTGTNAGAGGAGAAAGTTTATATCTGATGTATTTAACATGGACTGTTTGTTGGCATGTTTATATTTGTGGAATCATACCAGAATACAGATAAAGATTTATAAAAACTGGCAAATGCTAACGTAGCATGTCTGTACTTCCTGTACTGTGGCGGCAGTGGCTTAACGGTTAAAAAAGGAAGCCCATGACCAAAGGGTTGCCAGTTCAATCCTTAACTGGCAGGAGAAATCAGGGTTGGGGAATGAGTTTGTCTAAAACACACTAAACAAGAGTTTGTCAAAAAAAAAAAAAAAAATTGNTAATGTAGGTCACATGTTGACGACTATCAAGTTTGCTCAACTCAATTTCTTGGCTGTTTCCACATAGGCTGGACTTAAATTACTCAAAGTCAAATATATAGTACTGAGTTTGTCCTACTCAAAAATACCAGTAGTTCACCCAACTTATAAAAAAAATAATTGGAAAATATTGCCTCATGTTTTTTTAAGTTAAACCAAAGAAAAGTTTTTTTTACAGTGTACAACTCCACTGAGAAAGTACCAGGTTAATGGTAAAAATAATCCGTACTGCTTCATTACCTGCAACCCTGCAGAGAACAACATATCCAGACATGATGTGGATATGCATATATGTCTGGCTTCCATTTTTACATCTTTCTGATTGGTATGACATGGTCATGTGACATGTCCAGACTTTCCCAGAGGTCTTTGAAGAGCTCTTACCTGAATGCACCATAAATAACTGGCCAGCCTACATTTGATTCTGGGATAAAGGGCCAGACAGGATGCACAATTTTAATTTAATATCTGCATCTTAAAGTCCACTTGGGAAGACATATTTGATCTGAAAATGCAGACAATAAATTGAAGACGATAAAGATTATGATACAGCTCATCCTGATCCTAAAGGAGTATTATGATGACAGTGTAAAGAATTGCAATAATAAGCATTAGTTATCTGACTGCAGCTGATTATGAGCTGTTTGGTGTCTGCACATAAATATAAACCATTAAACTGTAATTTAATTGAAATTCTACTGGAGAAATGCACATTATTTGACAGTATTATACAAACAGAAATGTCTGCTCTCTTCAATATTTACCAGCACAAGTAAAAAAAACAAGATAAGGTAAATGTCAAACAAACGCACGATGGTTTCAAATGAATTTTCATGTGTGAGAAAATAAAACCGACAGAGAAAATGATCTCAAACCTCCAAGTTATACAACTTCTAACATTGAGAATATTCTACAGTTTACACTTAAAATGGCAAAATCAAATATAAATCTTTGCTTGTTGATGATATTTCTAAGATGATCGCTGTATATGTAATGCTCGTTTACTTTTTTATTTTTTTTTTGCATTAATGATGTTTCAGAAAGCAATGCTGATGTCAGAAAGTTTTTATTTGAACAAATCTTGTAACAAAGGATGATCTGTGTTTGTATCATCACGCTTAGATTTGAATCTGAAGCTTGTTGCACACGTAATGTATGAATTCACATGATGTATGTGCTCACACATGAAGCAGCACGGGTGCACACACGCATGCACACACACACAGACAGCTGTCAGTCAGTCTTTGAGAGCAGTGTGTCGTTTGTTAAGTCTGACACTGTGCCACAGCTACTCTAAGCCTATTACTGTATTCTTTCTGTGCTGTTCACAACACACACACACACACGGTGGTGCTATCACTAAAACCTTATTCAATAAGCTGAGCATATCCTCCAGCCGTATCACACATCAGTCTCCCTACAAACACACCCTTTTTCTCTCTCTCTCTCTCTCTCACACACACACACACACACACACCTGAATCTTTTTTTTTTTCATGAGTGGTGTTGTCGCTGTTTGTTGAGAGTATCATTTACAGCCAAGGTGTTTGAAGAAAGACACCTCTCCTGTGGCATTTTGTGTGTGTGTGTGTGTGTGTGTGTGTGTGTGTGTGCG
>VXCM01001099.1:73634-115849 GCA_014773175.1 Lucifuga dentata
GGGGAGGGGGAACCGACGACCGACAATACAAGCTTATCAAACGTCCTCAGCCATGATTCGGCCTGTCACTCAAGACGCACACACACGCATGTCCCTGCGCATGCATGCATGCACACACACACACACCCAAAACACACAGACAGCATCCCTTTTGATTGATAGATGGCTTTCCCAATAAATAGAAAGCTGGGATCAACATCCTTGTGGCCCTTTTTCTAACACACACTGTGTCATAACACGCACGAAGGTGTGTATGTGTGTGTGTGTGTGTGTGTGTCAGAGAGAGAGACCGAACATTCCTGCGTAAGAAAGGTGGGATTAAGGATGCATTAGTTGGCCGTTGACTGAGAGGCCTGTCAATAACAGCAGCCAGAATAAACCCTGAATCCTCGATAAGAAGACAAAGGCCGGACGAGATAGCAGCTAGTGAAGAGAGAGAGAGAGAGAGAGAGAGAGAGAGTGATCGATGGAGGGAGGGAGGGGAAGGGTGAGAGAGATGAGTGGATGGAGAAGCAGAGAGAGAGAGAAGGATCGATATCAAGAGAGAAAGTTTTCACAAAGACGACAGAAAAGGAGAGCTTGGAAGGATGAAGGGAGCGAGGATGATAGCTTGAAGGATGGAGGAGTGGATGCAGGAAGTAACGTTTGACCTACATGGGCTGATAGTGATCGCAGTATTTTTGATGATGTAAATAAAGTAAAACCTCAGTCTACGTATGAATGAAACATGTAAAATACACCATGATTTCCCTCCTGGATTCCTCAAATCTGTTCCCTGACAGTCTGCACACCTAATAATTTTACTGTATAATAAAGTAGAACAGCAAAATAATACTAAAAAAGTACAACCAATTGATTTCTCAGTGAACAAAGTGCAAATGGAGACATTATTGCCTGCAAAGTTTTCGTTTCTCCATTAACTCGCTGGGCCTCCTTCAAGGACAGCGCGGAGAAAAAGCCTTCATTGCCTCTTACTGAAGGATCCAGGCACTCTGTGCTGCGTGCACCGACAGCGCTAAAGCAGCGGCGATGCAAACCAAGGTCTGCAATTTCTGCTGTCATTGGCTGTCAACTGAAGCGCTCATTCCTGCTCATCTTAAAAGTTACAATACAAAAATACACAACAGATGAATTTACAGCAAGAAGAGAAAAGACGTTATCTTTGTGGCCACTAGTTACACAGATGACTTCAGGGTCAGAGCTAATAGCATAGCTGTAAAAAGGCCTCTGAAGCAGAACTCACGCTATGGGCTGTAACAGATCATATCCTTCATAATGACGTGGTATCATTTTTATATGATTAAAAATTAGTCATATTTTGATGATATTGCTACGTGATGAGGTATTGATGAATTTTTACTTCATGCACAACAACAAGAAACAAAATAGGTGTGTTCTTAAAGGACCATACCACCCATTTTGTATGTTAAGCCTAATATATTCAATTTTCATACACGTAATGTTACTGACAATCACTTCCCAAAGCATGCTACTGGAGCGGTGAATTAAAAATGTTTTTCCTACCTTCCAGACCTCCATTGGTTTCAGTTCATTCTGGTACTCTATTAAAATCAAGTTGTTGATACTTGAAACGTTCTTGGGATAGATAATCCATCATCGCTAACAAGATGTATATTCAGTTTTTTGTTTGTTTTTAGAAGTTATTTTAGCGTTTAAGTGCAATAAAAAGCGTGGAGTGAATGTATGTTTCCACCGGGGAATATAGTCCCAAAAGAAGACCTGCGATTACTGAAAAAGTTTGACCGTGACTTCATAAGGCTGCGTAACTATTAGCAAGTGAAACATGGATTTTTAAGGTGGGTGTATCGCTGGAATATTTGATTTTGAAAGACTAAGAGATTTTGCAAAATATCAGGAAAGCTGAAATACGGTTTTATCCTTTGGGAAATGATTGTCAGTAATGTTACGTGTATAAAAATTGAATATATTTGTCTCAACGTGCAAAATTGATGGCAATCCTTTAAAAAGAGAGCTACCTCTGTTGCTTGAAAATAGTTTGCGAGGCTAACAAGCTAACAGCCAAAGCTGGAAATACAACATATTTGTTTCACCGTCTGAAACAGAAAACCCCAAAATACAAAGAAAGTTACAAGTTGCGTGAGAAGGAGAGAAAAGCAGGTGATCTGAGTTGCAGAACAAGCAGGTAAGTGATGCTAACCCATCTAGCATAGCTGAAGCGTTAGCTAGTTGTACTCCCTGTGACAGAAAAGGCTAATGGTGGAGAGAAATTAGCTAATTGGCGATGTATGAACAGTGTTAGCCTAGCTGCTATGCTAACTTCAGTCGAGTTCTTCACCTGAACCACAAGCGTGATGCATTTCAACTTCAGAACTGTATTTAAATGCAGCATCGTCAGGCTAATTAGCACTGGAGGGAATATCATAACCTGCCAAAAATCATCAATAATTCTGGTGATACGATTTATGTTTTAACACTACTGAAGACTAGCATTTTTTTNCAAAAATCATCAATAATTCTGGTGATACGATTTATGTTTTAACACTACTGAAGACTAGCATTTTTTTATTTTTTTTTCAAAATACTACAAAGTTATAAAGTATATGTAGACACAAATCTGTTCTCCACTCAGGTCGTTCTGGAAGTGAGGAGACTTTATGGGACTTGGAGGAAACATAGTGACTATAGAAAAGAGGTTTGGGGTTAGGATCACGTCATCTTAAAAGATATTTTGATTTCCACTTGCATATAATGGCGGCAGATTTAGTGTTGTGATTTTCATGATTCTGCAGCCTTGCTTTAGGATTTCATCTGTGCTTACTTTTTACCTCATCAGCTCTGATGTCACGTTCTGCAACTCAATGGTTCTCAAACTGTGGTACAGGTGCCACTAGTGGTACTTGAAGCACCCCCTGGTGGGAAACTAGATGAATTCCAGGAGAGAATAAAAACAGTTGAAATCCAAGCAGTTTTTGTAATTGTGAAATATTATTCATAAATTACATTTTTGAAATTCAATTATTCTCTTTTAATTTGATTTTTTTTTTAATCAGCTAGGTGGACATCAGTAACTTTTTGTGTACAAACTTAAATTCTGATTTCAGTACACCTCAGATTTTTCTGTGATTTTTCTTTGACTTGGCAGCTTGTTGGTGAGATGCTACTTTCTTCCAAAAAGTTTGAGGTCTAAATGATTCCACGTATGTGTCCTTACGTATATGCAAATGTATAAGTATTGTTATGCGTAAATACAGTATAAGGCATGTCTGTATCTGCGTTTTCCTCAAGTTCAAGTTTTCCTCTTGTATAAAACACTTTGCTACAAACTGGTTTCATATAACGTACATTATACTTTTGTTTTACTTGAACTAAAACTGTGCAGATAAATAAATCACCAATCACCGAATGCAAAAATATTTACCAGAATATATAAATTGCTTAAGTATTCAGTCTAAAACCTTATTTTTCTATCATCAAGGAACATTTTAAGATAAAATTCTACATTATGAGCATCAATATCTTTGTCAGTCTGACTAGCAGAGATTTAAAGCGTCTTCTTGCAGAGCAGACATGCAGCAGAAGCCTGATGGGTTCGATGGAAAACGAGCTCAATACTCTCCCGTTCCCTATTTATCATCCTGCCAGAGATGTGCCATCTTGAATTGTTGTTTGAGGTGCGACAAGCTCTCAGTCACAACAATCCTATGGAGGCCTGAACCGATGGCAGCAGGGCGGCGGGGAGGGGGAGGGGCGTGTAATTGTTTCACCAGCTCTCATTAATTAATGTCCCTCCTGCATTTATACTGGAAACACTCCATAGGTCTGGGAGGTATAGGTAATGATACACAGAGTGTATCCTCTTCCTGTCAGCGAGGCAGCGAGCAGCTACTGTCACACACACACACACACGCGCGCGCGCGCACACACAATGAGGCCCGACAACAAACAGCCACTTAAAAAAACAGCCTGGCAACAGAGAGCAAATTCAATTAGAGAAGTAATTAGTAGATACAGGGCCAGGCAGCCACAACACAGGAATTAATAGACGCGGATAGGAGGAGGACGCTGTCGTAATTAAGAGGCAATCACCTATGTCAATGAATGCCTAAAAAAAACACACAGCCTCCCAACGCAAAACTATTAATTCAGTGATCAAAAATATTTCAGGAGATGATTAATACAGCAAATTCATTTTAAAAGACTAATTTCTGGAAAGATAGCAAGACAATTGCACATAATGTACTCCGCCTGGCATTTATATTGCTAATTAAATTTTTTCTTTCTGATAATTTGTGGAAGCATTTCTCTTCCCTCTCTCTGTCTTGCATGTGTGTGTGTGTGTTNTTCTTTCTGATAATTTGTGGAAGCATTTCTCTTCCCTCTCTCTGTCTTGCATGTGTGTGTGTGTGTTTGCCTCTTCTGGACTTATCACTTATGCACCATTGGAGGCAGCGTTGCAGCAGGAAACGAGCTCTGCAGGCTGTCGAACAGAACTGTCTCCTCGCTGGCTGACGACAGAGAAACGCCTCCTTGCAAACTCTGCCACGCGTGGATAAAAAAAAAAACACACAACAACAACAAGAACAACACAAAAAAACAACAAAAAACTTGCTGCTTCTTTCCTCTTCCACTTCGCAGCATCCCTCCACCCTCCCTTTATTTATCTCAGCCCCTCCAACGCCACCCCCCTCCCCCCCGACTCCGCCAGATACAAAAGACCCAGCAATTAAATTAGACGATAAGGACGTGGAATAAATCAGCAGGTTATTGATTGATTTGTCTCTCTCTTGGGGTGGGGGTGGCAGCTATCATTTCAGACCAACAGCTCCTCTATCGCTAACTAATTACTGGAGTTTCTGAAATCCCTCAGATGAGACTGAGCTTCCAACAAACAGATAGAGGCTCTGAAAAACACATTTATGGAGGATGTGAAGGATTAGAGGATGGACAACAAGCCGGTGTAGAAAATGGAAATGTATCCTCGGTATCTAACGTATGGTGAGTGGCGGTNAACAAGCCGGTGTAGAAAATGGAAATGTATCCTCGGTATCTAACGTATGGTGAGTGGCGGTTTTGTTTGTCTCGGGCTGGATGCCACTATAGAAACCCTGATGCTGTCAGAAGGTCATTAATCAAAGCATTAAACATCCAGCAACCTGTAGAAGCCTGCGTGCGAGTTAGTTCAAGGTTTCTGATCTCCACATCCCAAATGAATAGAACTTCTCATAAACTCAATAATATATCTGTAATTTCTGTAAAATCTGCAAATTGAATAATATATTCAATTAAATATTACGTTCCAGACTTATCCAATAGCCCCATGTGCCAAGATGAGGTCTCACCTATTACATACAGTATACTGTTAGATATATTACATTTATAAAATTGCAAAACATGACAAAATATAATGCCAAAATCAAATCTAGATTTGGTAAATCAAACCAAAATACAGGCTAACAAAATAAGACATACAAAGTTGGTTTAGCAAAGATTACATCCCTTATCGAACGTCTACAAAAAATTTAAAAGCTACAAACATACGAAAACTATCCAATTCATAACCCACTCATATCCCACTCAGACAGGCTGACAGCAGCACTGATATTTCAGAGCAAAAAATTAAATCTGATAAAGATTTTTTAGCTGATATTTGTTTTTTAATTCCACTCAGGGCTACTATGTATGAACATTTTTAAATAAGGATTCCACAAAGTTGGTTTATTAAAGAACTGTAGCCAAGCTATATATTGAGGAGTATCAACAATGACAAAAAGTGAAAAAAGATTTTTAAAAATTACTGAAAATGAAATTATTACAAATAATGGCAAAAATAATACCAAATACTGAACAAAAACATATTAATGATGAATTCAGACAAAGTTGATTGCAATACTTGCTGAATTTCATATCTGCTAAAATATACCCTGCTACTGACTTGTGATCAATATCAGCTAATAAAGCAGGTCCTGCTGTTATACGAGTGAGGCTGTAATTTCAAGCTTTTAAAATACTTTTTTTTTTTTTTTTTTTTATAACTCCATGGCTCCTTAAATGATGAAAATTGCTAAGATGGGTTCAATGAAATCTACCAAAAATCATACCTGTGAAACCTCTAATATAATGCAGTATGCACAACAGATGAGCCCAAAAAAAAAAAAAAAAAAAACTACTAAAATGAGGAGTTATGAGTCACTTAATAAAAAGTAAAAATAAACAGTAAGTCAATAAAGGAATAGAAATTGCAGGTAGAGTTTATTGACCGGACAGCTGCTTCTGCCCCAGTCTGAATTTCCACATTAGAGGAAAAATACCTTCACATTTTATTTTATCTTTTTGCAGAAATGAAAAGCATAGCCCCATGCTGGGGGGGCAAACTGCGATGATGAGCTGAATTTCCACACCCGCATCTTCTAAATACAGATTTAGTTTCTCGGCTCGGGTTTAAAAATAGAGGAAGATCTCTATATGTTAAATTTACATATTCATCTGTGACAGTTGGGGTTATTTGGAGCCCCATTTTGGAGTGATGTGAGGGGAAAATATCCACTTAGCCATATCATCTCCAATGATCGGGACTCATAAGCTTGGCAATAGGCTGAGAGGGGAGGATAACACTAATGTGGCCTCAGATTTCTATGCAAGACTAGTTAATGCTGTTTACTGAGGAAGGTAGATGATCGGCTGGGGAGCAGAGAGGAGAAGGGAGGGAAGGAGATGGACATTAAGTGGCCTTCGGAGTCTGTGGCCGCTGCTTTAAGAGCCAGTTACAAGGCTAACAGAGTTAAGCCAGAGATGAGATGAACTAGGAAGATGAGAGATGAGAAGAAAGTCTGACACTGAGACAAACTGCAGCGAAAGAACGATTAGTATTCCTTAATCTGATGGGCAAATCATTAAGTAGCAAACATATACAGGAAGGAAACCATAGGCGAAAACGCACCAATGGACGAGATCTGTCTCGGTTTCATGATCCGTCATGTTAGGCTGCAGATTAAAAGTGTGATCTCCAGGCTTATAAATGATTTAGCCAATTACCAACGTTATCTAAAAACGCTTTAATTTGCCATTCAGAGCTGCAACGGGGACCCTCAGAGCCGTCAATGAGGGTGATTAGAACCCAGATTGCGGCTTCGAAAGGCCCCAAACATCTGCTGTCAGGGTGACTCGGAGATGTCAACCCAGGAAAAAACTCCTCTTCAGAGGCTGGCATCTGATTAGCGAGAGAGGAGAGGAGAGGAGAGATAGAGGAAGATGGAGGGAAGAGAGAAGCAGCAGAAGAGAGAGAGGAAGAGGTGGAAAGACCTGAGTTGGTTGGCTGCCAGCTTGCACAGTGTGACAGGGAAGGCCCATCTGCGTGCCCCCACACTCAAGATGGCAGATGTAGAAGCAGATTGATTTTCATTCAGCTGTCATGATGCACAAGTGGAAAAAAAACACTCGCACACACACAATCACAGTGTTTGAGAGCTCTGTCAAGTGCCCGGGCTGCTGTTGGCTGTCGGTCTGCCAAGCTGTTTCTCTCCTTCCTCTCATTTCCTCAACTCTCTCTCTCTCTCGCCCCCTCTCTCTCTCTTCTGCCCCGTCTCTCTCAACGAGCACTCGCAGTGTCTAAACGCCACATCTGGCGCTCAAATTAAATCATTTACAGTCCATAGAGAGAAGCGGCGTTTAGTGACAATATAGCCGGTAGGGAATCAGCGTGTTTTCTCAAAGCTCTGACACCATCGTCTCCTCTGGCATCTGATTAGATGTCATTGCAGCGCTGTTCAAATGTGCGAGACGTGTTTTTTTCCTCGCTGCACATTCTAAATCGGAGAGTTGAAAATGTCACGGAGGGAGCTGATCATCTGGTGGCGTCGCCTCCGACACCTGCACGCCTTTCTCTCCCTGTCACGGCTTCCATCTGCGGCCTCTTCCCTCCAGCATATTCCTTTTTATTTCAGGAGGCAGAATGGTGAGAGCGAATGTTTGTGGTCACATGCAGTGCTGAGGCTTCTCTTTTACTTATACAAATGTTTACCAGGTCACTTGTGTCTGCTTGAAGTTACCAGTTTGGATCCATTAAGAAGTGACTTTGATATGTACCAGGTAAACGAGAGGCAACTTTTCCTCAGACTCTTAAGTTGAGGCGCCCTTGAGCAAAGCACCGAACACTAAAAAAAAGCTTCTGCAGACAGAATTTCTGCATTAATAAAGCTAAAAAGTAGCAGGGCAACCTGTTAAAAACATATTTTGAAACTAACAGTAACTTTCAGAAGTGAATCAGAAATGAGGAAAAACAAGCCTGAGTGAGATTTTTTGTGGAACAGCCATTTTATTTTTTGATGCGACACTTAAATGTTGTGAGGCCGAAAGTACATACACATGTACACACAATGCCTGCCATGCGTATTCAGCGCCCATTTGAATCATTTCTTCTGCACGTACCGTTCAAAACGTGTCTGTTCAGAACAGGCTGGACTTTATGGTGTGTGCCACAGCCTGCCATCATTGTGTTCTGCAGACTCGTTAGCTAGCTTTGTTTGCTATACAGGGTCGGGTGGAGATCATGCCATTGGGCTGGAGCGTATGCTGCCACGCCCGGAGCCTATCCTGCCATGCGGACTACTTTTTACTGGCACAGCTCAATTCGAGAACCATTCATCTAAACAACTTCACACATGGCACTGCACATTCTTGGGTCCTGAGCAATGAACCTGCAGAATATCAACTTCATACAGCGCCGGCTTCTAGAGATAATGGTGCCACAGACAGAGATTTCTGCCTTTATAGTTAGACATCTGCAATATGCAATAGGCTACCTACAGAAATCACGAGCCCAGTAATATTGTCTTTTGTCATGTCAGCAGTACAGTGACAAATGGAAAAATGGCTGAAAGGTTCAAGGAGAAGCAGAGAATGGTGGCATAATGGCCTCATTTACATGCAACTCCACTGTCGCCACTGCTGCTTGTTTCTTCCACCATTTTTGATTAGACAGGTGAGCGAAATCGGACATAATTTTTTAAGGTTTCCAGTGCCGTGTTTTAGCTCTAACCGACCCCTGGTGGATTTAGCATTAATCATCCTGAGTGACAAAACGTAAAACTATGAACTGGAATTCATTCTGCCTTTGAGGAGAAATGATCCTACGTGTTTTCAGTGCAGTTTCTCTTACTTCATGTATTTTATTAATGGTTCAAATATCTTAAAAATACACAGAATAGGGCAGATCCCTGCACTAGAATTAAGAAAAATGCCACTAATTTTCTAGAACATTTGTAAAATAATTTGATTTTGTTTAATTTGGTTTATTTTTATGGGGAAATTGTAAAATCTCACCTTGCTGTATGGTTATGATCCTGTTTCTTGTCTTTAGTTGGCATATGTTAGTCATTAAAAGTTAATTTTCCTGTTAACTATTAATCTTACTTCAAAGAAAATATTCTGCATAAGGTATTTTACAGCATATCTGGTGATAGAAGATGCATTTAAACATTTCACAAATCAATTTCATGTTAAAAATAACAGCTTCTGTTAATGAAATAAGTAACTGGAGGATTGTGCAGCGTTGGCAGAGTTATGTGCTCTCTGTGTGCTTTCTAGTTTTTGTGTATTTTAGGAATTTTAGGACTTAATAATAGACTAAATGACTTTTTTTAGACAGAGATTTACTCAACAAAAGGTATCATGGAGATAAAATCCCACTAAAAGCACAAAACACTTTTTCACATGACAACATGAGCTGCCTTCTGTCCAAAAGTGAACAATAGTCACTGCAAGGGTTCCGTCAATCAGCCAATACTGACACTAATAAAACATTCCACTCCCTGCTAATCACATTTAGCTGTCATCAACCGCTGCTCTATCAAAGACCAATTCACGACCAATAAAATCCTAAAATGTTTCTCGTTTCTCCGAGCAGGCGGAAACATTTTGGAGATTTTGGAAGGGTGGATAGAAGACCATTGACTTTTGGTTCAGCCTGGGAACGCACTGACTCCTGCGAAATCCCATAAAACTGAAGTGCAGAGACTTGTGGTCATCCATCATTACAGTCAGACAGCGCGGGCCTTTGTCCTGCGCTGGACTGGTCGAGAGAGAGAGAGAGAGAGAGAGAGAGTTGACCTGGTGTCAATTAGGAGCCAGTATCGTTCCATTCCCCGCGGGCGAGGACGACTCTGAAACATTAAATCATTTCATTCATTCACACTGATCCTGCTGTTTCTTCTCACGCCGCCTGTTGCTCTGTGGACGTTTCGCTAAACTCTATCAAAGAGTAGCTTGAATCTTGTTAGAGAGGAAAGAGAAGAACAACCGACTCAGCAGGTTCATGCAACGTTTGGGCGAATCGGTTATTTGAGCATCTAGTAAATCTAATATTTAATTTTTTTAGAAGACAGCAAGAGTCCAAATCCCTTGCACTTACAGGAGACTTGATGGGGTGAAATTCATGGTGGACATAACATATAAAATAATGTCTGACCAACAAAATCTTTTAAAAGATAAACCATAAATATCCTGATTATCTTAATATTTATATGAACTCATAAATACAATTATTGCTGCTGCATTATGGATTAATGTGTCAATGTCTTCTGCTTCCTTTCAGAAGACAGGACACAGTTGATTTTGACAGGAAGTTGTCATTTCCAACACATCCAGTGATAAGAATGATGCATGTTTAAGATGTGTTAAAGGACCATTCCACCCATTTTGCATGTTTGAGCCTAATATATTAAAATTTCATGTACGTAATGTCACTGACAACCATTTCCCAAAGGATAAAACTGTATTTCAGCTTTCCTGATATTTTGCAAAACATCTTAATCTTTCAAAATCAAATATTCAAGTGATACACCCACCTTAAAAATCCATGTTTCGATTTAGTAGTTACGCAGCCTTATGAAGTCACGGTCATTTAAATTTTTCGATAAACGCAGGATTCTTTTGGGACTATATTCCCTGGTGGAGGTATACATTCATGCCACACTTTTTATTGTGCTTAAATGCTAAAGCTACGAAACTTCAAAAAAACCTGAATACATGTCTTGTTCACGATGATGGATTACCTATCCCAAGAATGTTTCAAGTATCAACAAGTTGATTTTAATAGCAGAATGAACTGAAACCAATGGAGGTCTGGAAGGTAGGAAAAACATTTTTAATTCACCGTTCCAGTAGTATGCTTTGGGAAATGACTGTCAATAATATTACGTGTATGAAAATTGAATATAATAGGCTCAAACGTGCAAAATGGGTGGCATGGTCCTTTAATGGACACGTGCAGCAGAAGATGCTATTAACAATTGTTGCGGTGATGAAAATGTTACTTTAAACACACAGGAATTAGTCAAAAAGAAACACCAACACACTTTTCACATATCCAACAAAACTTCCATATTATGCTTGTGTTAAAATGATCACACACATTGCTAAAGTTTATGCAAATTTTCAAACTGATTTAGCAATAAATCCCATATTTCCGATCATTGTTTGTTGGTGGCAGACTCCAAATCAGCTTTTCCATAAAATCCTCTCTGACAAAATGTGACAAACTATTGTTGTTCTTTGTCTCCATATCATTCTAATCCTCTTTCTCTCTCTGCTTCTCCATCCCTCCATCCACACTCCATCCCTCAATCCGCAGGGAAAGGCCTCAGTACTGACCGCTGTGAACACGCACGCATGTATACACACACACACACACACACACACACACACACACACACTACCCAATAGCCAAAACCTAGTGACATCTAGGCCAACACCCCATTTAACATGGATACACACACTCAAAATGTGACCACACAGCTTAGCCCCAGTAAGACCCATGAAGCAGACCATAAGTGTGTGTGAGAGAGAGAGAGAGAGAGAGAGAGAGAGAGAGAGAGAGAGAGAGACAGACAGACAGACAGACAGACCAAAGTAGATGGACTTGGCTGGACTTAGGAGAATGCTAGCCAGATTTGGCTATTTAATCTGTGTGTGTGTGTGTGTGTGTGTGTGTGTGTGTTGTGCATATATTGGGTGAGGAACAGGGAACATTGGCTACTGTAGGCTAGCTGGCTAGTGTTCAGGTTGATTGGAGTTGCAATAAGCATACAAGCGTGTGTGTGTGTATGTTGTGCACTTGGCTGTGGTTGTAGGTATGCTGCAGATCAGTTTAAGCCTTATAAACCTATTGTTGTACAATAAAACCACAAAAACCCTCTCTGTTTGATCCTCTATCTAAGCTTTTGCCAATATGCACAAACCCTCAGGTACTTCTGCAAAATGTATCCTTATAAAGCTGTTTCTTTTTTTTTTTTTTAATTGGTATCCAAAAATAAACATTTTTATTTTGGGGAAAAAAGGGGTCTGAGGTCATGAAATTAATGATCAGCAATGTATTATTAGCTCAATGAGCAACAGAACACCAAAAATAACAAGATAAAGATGATTAGCTGTGTAATGTATCATAAAAACAGCAATGCTCAACAGGAACTATTTTTTAGTTTCTACTCCAGGTTTGGTACTCCTGGGTACTTACTCAATTGGCCGGGCACAAACTTCCTGCCTCAAGTGGACAGTTAGCTTGTTGAAGCTGATCAACTGAGTGGGCTTAATTTATTGATAACTAATTCATCTGAGGCAAATACACTTATCACTCAAATTTCATATTGATGAACTTTACCATCAGGCTGAAACAGGTCTTCATTTTTGCATGATGGAGTGTTTTATAAGTAGCATGAAAATGAGGAAATACCATAGTAACGCGTCTTTCAAGGCACGTTGGTAAAAGACGTTGGTAACTGGCATTGATGAATGAAGAAGCATGGTTTGTATAAGACGCTGTGTTACTGGTGTGAAATCTGGCAGTGTGTTTTATGAATCACCTCCAAAGGATTCTGTTCTGGGACACTAATGGTCATGCTGTGGTACCATCAGCACGAGACTGCACCATTTGCTTTGAAGACATTAGACACAATGTGGTCCCTCAGGACGAGGAATTATCACCAGAAAGGAAGTTGCTTGTTGTGGAAATGACATGATTGTCGCAATGTAGACTTCACTGTGTGATTTCCAGCATTTTACTGAATCTTAAAATATGGTGTGAATTTGAGTTAGGAACTTGCTGTATGAACCAGAAGCTCCTGATAATTCCCAGTAAAGTACAGTAGTTCCTAATTGACCTCCAAACTTTTGGTGCAAAAATGCCAATTATTACAAGCAAAAGCTACCATTTATCATGCAGTCCCTGTGTAGGTTGAAGCAAATAAAAGCATAAAAGACATTTTTACAATGGCCAGAGGTGGGTAGAGTAGCCAGAAACTGTACTCAAGTAAAAGTATTGTTACTTTATAATAATAGTGANAGGTGGGTAGAGTAGCCAGAAACTGTACTCAAGTAAAAGTATTGTTACTTTATAATAATAGTGACTAAAGTATAAGTAAGAGTAGTCACCAAAATAGTGACTTGAGTGAGAATAGGAAAGTATTTATTAGTAGTTAGTAACTTGGATCAAATGTCTATTCTTTCAAATAAACAAGCTATAAAGTGCTTGTTTGAAGAAAAAAAAAGTACAGCAGGCATATGTAGCTTCTAATGCAATCCAAATCATATCATATAAAGAAACAGTAGACAGTAATAAATCAAATATTTACCACATAGCAAATCATGACAATTCTGGCCCCAAGACAGTTAGCTAGGTTAGCTTCATGAATTTACTCAGAATAGAACAGGAAAACTTGAGTTAGCATTAGCAGCAGCAGCTAGTTAAGACAGTTAACTAGTTTAGCTTCATGAATTTACTCAATAGAACAGGAAAACTTGAGTTAGCATTAGCAGCAGCAGCAGATAGCTAAGTAGCTAACATTGCAGCTTACCGCCACGTTTCCTAAAGTTCCATGTTGATTCTTAGCAGCTGAAATGTCACATTTTTAGCGAGACAAAGACACAATGCATTATGTAGCTGTTGGTTTTGGCAGACTGAAAAGAAAACAGTGTTTGAATGTGTGGCCAGGGATGTGCCTCTTCTAAACCTCCTGCTGTTGATTCCACCATGACTGTTCTGCTCCCTGTGAAACCATGGAAACAGAGGGTGGGGGTGTGGCTACTTTGGAGCTGAAGCAGACAGTGTAGTGTCTGACAGTGAGAGAAAAACTGAACATGACTGAATTCAAACGGTGAAATGCAGAGTGCGACCAAATGTAACAGAGTAAAAATATATTTTTTCTTCATAAATATACTCAAGTATGAGTTAAAAGTATCCTGCAATAAAACTACTCAGTAAAGTANTACTCAAGTATGAGTTAAAAGTATCCTGCAATAAAACTACTCAGTAAAGTACAATTTTGTGAAAGTTACTTAAGTAAATGTAACGTAGTAAATGGAACGTGTTACAACACACCTCTGACAATAGCATGAGGAGTTAGTCATCTCAAATTGCGGATAAAAGAGGGAAAAAGTAAAACATAAAATACAGCTGTAAGACAACTAATAACACAGTAATACTCCTAACAGCATGATGAATGTCTATGTTATTACCATTCAAACCCTTGTAACCAGATTACCACACCAATGTGCCACATTGCTAAGTTAGCACAAACACTGAATCAAAGTGCTGATAAGTGTTTCTGCCGTTCAGAAGAGTCCCTGAGCTGTTTGCTGCGACGTCTCCTCATCAGTGAACTAATGCTGCTCTGATTAAAGTGGATTTATAGCTTGTTGCACTTGATCAAAGCCCAGCTGATATCAGAATCGCAGACCAGCTAAGCTCTTCAAGCCAAATCCATAATAATACTCCTGCAACGCCCACAACAAAGAGGCAGCTGACACAAATAAATAAATGTAGCCAGAAAATATAATTTGAGGGACACCGCCCCCCCCCCTCANAAAAAAAAAAAAAAACACACACACAAATAAAACAGCCATAATTGGTCAGAGAATTAGTTTGATAAAAGATGGGAGTGGGACAGTAAATCCATTCAGCTCATCCGTTTAGCAGCGAAGCTTCAGAAGAAAAGTGTTGTTTGTTCTTGATGGTGTGTTCTTTAAAGAAAGCCATTGGGATTAGGGTCACAAAGAGTTATGGATTTCAAAAAATTATTTTACTTAGTTTTATTCATCTCCAACTGCAGCAAAAAAAAAAGTCAAAATGAAAAGATGCATGTTTGATCATGTTGGTGCTTTAGCACGGACGGTTTTAAACGTTTGTTTTATTGGCTGAGCTGCAGCTTCAAAGGTGATTTTACTGTACAAAACCCTGTTTGCAGCACTTTGGGCTCTCGAAAAAAAATGCTGCATGCAACTTCAGTGTCAATATTTTCTCCCTTAACATCAACCTTAACAGCTGCACAACGGCGACCGAGAAAGACGAGAGTGCAATGTCTTAATGTACAATAATAAAAGAGATGCAAGCCAGAATAGAAATGCACACAAACATTCTGCCATTGCACCCGTGGTCTGTTCGCATCTCTGGAAAAGTTTTCTCAGTCAGCCTCTTAAGTATCTGGCCTTTAGCAATATTACCTTCTTTCCCTCCTTCCTGTCATCCCTCCATCACATCCTAATGTGTTTGATAAAACATCAGGCGGGGAGGGAAGGGCATGAGGCAGATGATGTGCTTTTTGGACCAAAACAGGCATCAGGAGGATAAAGGACTGAGTCTGCTCTGTCTGTCCGTCCACTCACTGCATTAAGAAGCCGTCCAGCTTCTTTTCAAAGCCAGCCACTCTCGCCGGACCGCTGCATCTCAGGGCTTTTGTCCCGTTACCCCGCCATCACCGCCGCCGCCGCCACCACCACCCAGCTACCCACCCCCACCTCTCAGCCTGCTGCTTAGTGCCTGTAATGGCCCAGATGAGTAGAAAAAAACTAAGGAAATGAGAGAAATGGGGGAATGGAGGGTGAAGGAGGGAAGGGACAAAAGGAAAGGAGAAGAAAATGAAGGAGAGAGTGGCGGTGGAGGAGAGAGGAGACGCAGCAGCGAGATCTGCAGGGGCAAAAGGAGGCCGAGTCTTTAGGAGGAAGCCAGGCGGCACTAAGCGTCTCTGTTGCTGCCCACTCAGGCCTGCCGTCCCCCCCGGCCACCAAAACCTCCCCTCCTCCCCCGCACCACGTCCCACCCTGTGACACTGCACTCGTCTTTTCCCCTGTATACTTCTTCCTCTCATCTTCACTCACACACACACACACACACACACACACACATTTACTTGGATTTGCTACACTTGTAAGGACCTTCTATTGACTCATAAAAAAGGTTAGGTGTCACATTTAATGTCAAACAATTTAAGTATATTAATTTTGAGCCATTATTACAATTACCATGAGTGCATGTAACCACTGCAAATAAGAATCTATATTGAAATTTATATTAAGTGCCAAAATTTAGATTCAGTTTGGTCAGATCAGGGATGGCCCTACCATTTTGAGGTCCCTAAGCAAATTTTGAAATTGGGGTCCCCTAACCTGGCCTCAATAAAATTATGACTGAGTAGTTTCTCTTAAAAAATTCATATTTTAATGCAAATTTAACAGATATTTCCAGGGTATTATATTTTCTAAACACATCACATATAAATGAACATGAAGAATTAAATCAACAAATATTTTAAACAATAATAGATTTAAACATATAGAAGCAGAGATCCAAAAATTTAATGCAAATTATCTTTTGAAGGTTTTTTTTTAAATTTTTTTTTTTTTTTATTAACATGATCAAAATTTGTTTTTGAAATAACTAAGCTGAAAATTTGGTAGGTGGCCCCCTGGTGGTCACAGGGTCTTAAAAAGCCGTTTATATCATGTAATAAGTAGGGCCAGCGCTAAGTTTTACTTAACAAATAATTTCCTGCATTGCTTGACAGCACAGAAAGAGGGCGCTGTTCTTCCAAAGCAAACAGGAAATTTCTCATGATGGCAAATCGCGACACAAACTCAAACGGAAAATTCGCTTCTAAAATGCTTTTCCTTGAATGTGAACAAGGAGAGAAATATAAGGGACAATAACATCCTCTCATGAGAAATGAGAAACACCAGCACTGATGTGACAATAATCATTTCTGCTGTGACCTAATTTATTTACAAGAATCACGCAAAAGTAGTAATATTAACTTAACAAAAGATATATTCATGATTAAAAAAAATTATTATGACCAACAACATCATCACTAGCCCTTCATCTGCTTCTGTCTTCCTGAATTTTGTCCCCACAACTATTGGAACACACACACACACACACACACACACACACACACACACACACACACTGGCCTCAGGACTAATTGCTAGATTGCAGCAGATTTTCTAGTTCAGTTCAGGGCTGTAATTGTGAGGAGAGCAGGGAGGAATGACAGGGCTTCAAGCTGAGGACAAATCACCAGGGGCCAGCGATTAGACTGCACCGACGTTCACGTCCACGAATATGTGTGTGTGTGTGTGTGTGTGTGTGTGCGCGTGAGTGAGTGAGTGAGTGAGAGTGTTCTTGTGTGAATAGAGGGGTGAAGGGTTAAGCCAACCGTACTTCAATTCCAGGTTTCCGTGGCACTGACCTCAAAACTGACACACACGCACACACACACACAGTGATGACCCCATAGACCACACATAAGCCAATGAGGACACAGTATCAGAAAGTATGTGTTATCAGTTCTGCAAAAGAGTAATATATATATAATAAATTACAAGTATTTTTCCCTCTTGAAGTTAAATTGATAATACAAACTTAACATAGATATCAGGCAAATTACTGCACATTTTTACCTGCATAAAAACTGACAACATGCATCTGAAAGAGGTTCCGAACTAATGTGTTGAAAACTGTCTTTCAGGAAATTTCCATGAAACAATAATGCTAAAGTAAAAAAGGTCAAATTAATGTAATGAAAGGATTATGACATCATGTATTAAATAGAGAGAAAAATAATCTTCAGTAAAGTGTGTTTTAATGGCTGATTTTGCTTAATGAAGTCAGATTTTGTACTGTGGTTTTCTAGTTTTGTCTTGTTGGAAGTTTTGAAGTTTTCTTTTTGTCTTTTGGCTCTTTCTGCAGATGAAAATGTATTTATCGTTTCCATTTTAATGCTGAATAATAAGCGACGTCTCCGATAAACAATACAAACACAAAGCGTAATGATTCATAATTCTCACAGAACTACAGTCTGCAGATCAGGAGGTCAAAGGCTAGAGGTCAAAGAATGAGAGAGGGCAGGAGAGCAGAGGTCACCAGTTTGAATGCCTGGAGCAGCTGAGAGAATGTGGACAGGAAAAGTAAAGAAGTAAGGCTTTGTCTTCCCAGCAATCTGCTGCTGTTCTTTAAGCAAGGCATTGAACCGATAATTGGCTGTACTGATTAGGATGCTGCTGTTAACTTTGTCTGGAGGAGTGAATGGATGAATGAATGAATACTAAAAGGTAATGTAGATAAAACAGTTATGCATTTAAACTAAAGGGACAAATATATTGTTAATATTGTGGGTAAAACTGCTAATTTAACATGATGTCACTTCAATTCAGCCAAATATTATCTGTCAATGAAATTGACTCTCCAAACTTGACAAAAAATCTCCATCTTATCAATCATTTTTGGCCAATATTTAGTCATTTTCCCCACAAAATACGTGATTTTTTTTTTTTACCCATTTCCAATAAAAATGAGCTTAACACAAGAATTTCTTGTTTTTATTTTTATCTAGTGTCTTAAATATGCAAAAATAAAGCAGATCATTGCAATTAAAATCAATATACTGAAATTTAATTCCAGAAAATTTCAGGTAATAATCAAAGTGGACTAGAAAATGAAAAAGGCCTTTCAGAAGTCAGTAATAAACAAAAATTCACTATGAAACAAACTTGTTTGTGCTGCATACAGTAAGTACAGAAATTCAGCTTCTAGATAATTCCAACACTAAGACAGCAAGGCCTCTCTCTCTCTCTCTCTCTCTCTCTCTCTCATATACAACACACAAACCCCATAATGTCCTTTGATTAGCAAATACACACACACACACTCGCACACGCCTGCATTTACACTTAATGATCCTTAATATAAGAAATGAGCGTAAATCACCCAATACAGCAATTAATCAGATCCAATCAAACATTTATAGTTAGTTGTTTCAGTCCTTTTTTGTTGTTTTTTTTTTAATTCAGCCAATTAGTTTGATTCACCAATGAGCTGCTCAGTCAGCCCGTCGCAGCATCAGCCACTCATTCAGCCAATCGTTCAGTCAGCTTACCTTGTCGTGAGGTCATGCTGTCATCATGACAAGGCCTGCAGTCCTGTCGTCTGATTGGACGTCGGCCGCTGTGTGACCCAAACCAGCGTTACATCCACAGCAGGAAAACACACTGTCCACTCGAAAAAGTTCTGCCATGTTTCTCTCACTCTTTGCATATTTATATCGTTCTCTGTATTTTTTTTCATAGTATGTGTCTCTAATTGTCTTCCTCTCTCTCTCTCTCTCTCTCTCTCTCTCTCTCTCTTCTCCATCCGAACTCGTGTCAGAATCCACACCTTCTCTTCCACTCAACCCGGACACAGAGGTACATTTTTGGCGGCTGCAACCCTTTTCCCCAGATGTTTCTCCCTCCCAGTTTTGTCTTCCTGCCCATTTCTCAGTCCTCCATCTTCAGCCTCACTTCCTGTTACCTGCCTGGCCTTCTCTTCCTGCCTCCTCTGTCTCTGACCTTGACACCTTCGCCTAACCTCACCCCATCTTCGTCGCAGCCTCTGTCTCTCACCTGGGTTCCTACATCCTTCCTGCCCTTTCACCCCCCTCCCCCCCATCATCGACCTTACCCCGGCCTCAGAGCTCCTACCCGGGCCTCGGTTCTCCCTCTCCCTGCCTTCTCCTCCAGCCTGCCTGCCTTCCCCTCTTCTCCCTCAGCCCCAGCCTTCTGCTCACTGTTCAAGGGGAGAGCCAGCTAGGAATGCTGTGGCTCTAGACGTTTTGTCCAAGCCCTAGGTCTCTTTCACTGAGGCAAGATTAGTTCATACAAAAACTCAACAATACACCACTGAAAGCCATTGTTGATATTCAACATTTTTCACATAGCGGAGCAGAATAGACAATGCGGCAGCCAGGAAAGCCCGAAGCGGACTCGCGGGGTTGATGGCTGATGGTATCTCGGCTGAGAGAGGGCCTTAATCCCTTTTATACACATGCACATGCACGCACGCATACACACGCACAAATACACACTCACAAATACACACTCTGCACAGCATGGAGACAGCGAAATCAATACTGCTCTCTGTGTCTCTGTGTGTATCAGTGGGTGGAAGAGTGTGATAGGGAGGAAAAGAGAATGCCATAATGCTGTTGGTACCTCAGTGTGTGTGTGTGTGTGTGTGTGTGTGTGTGTGTGTGTCAGTCAAATTGTCTTGGCACATAAGCATTTCTAGGTTCTGCATCAAAAGCCTGAATTAAAGCAGCATGTGCCAGCTTTACTTCTAAAATGAGGCACCAAACTACACAAGGAAGCTTTATGGTGAAATCAGAATGTGATTTTTGACAGTTCTGTAAAATGTCTGCCATATTATATTCTGCAGGATCATTAAACACACCATCTACATTTGGTTTTGGGCTTTATTTTCTGACGGGTGTGCTGTAGATGCAAAATGTAGAAGTTAAACATAAGCTTTAGATCAGCAAAACTCTGTCTGAAAAGCCACAGAAAACATCCAAAATCCACATTTTCATCCATGCATATATGTCAGAATCTCAGACACCACAGAAAATAAGAATTAGATCTTCTGTTAAATCATCCTTAATCTAATCAACTTTTAATAAAACTAATCAGGCTGACTGGCTCATTTGCATACAAAAACTCATATAGAAATGTGACACAACTGCATTACAGCATAATCTCTTACAAAAATAACCAAAAATTTGTTTACCTCAGCGCACTGGATCTAATTTCCATTCCAGCGTAAATAAGTGCTAAGAAATGACAAACAAAGTGAATGAAATAAAGTATTTAATAAACTACACCTCTATTTTCAGTCACAAGGAGGTTGCAAGATTGTGACTTTAGCGGTGAATTCAGTCTGCAGCTCCCTGAAGTGTTACCAGCCTTTATGATTACAGCTGGTTAATGTAATGAACATCATGTCATGTAAAACTCATAAATCACGTCACGCAGAGGGAAACATTTCATAAAACATGATTAAAAGTGTCGTGTAACATTGGGAGCGGCCGTGTCAGGCTGAGACACGTTAATTGTGCACTAATGATATGTAATGAATGTCATCAGCCCCGAGGCTTCAGCTAACGAGCTAAATGAACTGGCACTAATGGGGCTGTTAGCTTATCAGTGCTAACATTAGCTAGCATAATATAGGGTTGGTGCTCGGCTGACAGCGGCCGATAACTGTGAACGACACAGCGAGTTTCCATAAGTGTCAATGAAAGGCTTCTTCTGAAAAACAAAAACAAGAAAATGACTCATGTCACACAGCTGCCATGAAGACAAGAACACGCAAAAAAAAGTCAAGATGTTGTTCTAAGATGATTGAATCATTTTGAAAGAGTCTTAACATTCACCATAAGCTTAGCCATTTGACGATATCTGGTTTTTATTTGTCTTATTTAATCTGTTTCAGCGACATGTGATGAGAAACAAGCCTGAAAAGCGTTCAGGTGATTATTGACACTAGAAAATTAAATAGCTTTGCTTATTTGAAGAATCAGACCAACCTGAAGCATTCTGAGCTAGTCATTTTTGTCTGTTATTGAATACTAACTGGTTTATTTTCTTATACAATTGAAAAATCCACTAAAGTGGTGAGATTATTTCAGCCCGTTTCTGTTCCAATCAACTTGTTTAAGAAATTGACCAGAAATGAAAGCGAATATATTGAAATACTGCACGAGAATCAAGAAAACAATACTGGAGTTTAAAAAGCTGTTGCACGAATGATTGTCGTGTGATTTTAGATTGTCGTGATTAAACGGCACAAGCAAAATTTAAATTTTAGTCCTGATTTGAGCTGAATTAAATGACATGTAATCTATTTTCAAGCACTTTTAACTGGTGACAGGCCAGTTTTAGGGTTGGAAACTGCTACGATGAACCTAGATTTTTAAGATGGTTTCAAAACAATCTCCATTCATTTGCATTTTAAACAATTTTTGATAGTAAGAAATTTCCACTAATTTACTTAACAATTTGCTTGCATCTAGTAGGAGATTTTCAGCAAAAGAGCTTTTTTGGTTTTGAACATCCCTGCTGTGCCTCAAATCATCCCTCTGCCCTCCATCTGGACTCCTGATCCACATCCGAATCCGGCTGCCATACTTTCCCAGGACCCCGGAGTCCACTAGGTACAGGAGAAGAAGAAGAAGAGGAGGACGAGGGGGAGGAAAGAGGGGCTCAGTCTTTTTTTTCTCCTCCAATTGACCAATTGACAGCTGATTGATGGCTATCTCCTCAGCCTGACAAAGAGCAGCATTAGCATAACTAAAGCTACGTACAGTAGAGAGGGGCAAACAGTAAATTACATGTTACCCTCCACTCCTCTCTCTCTCTCTCTCTCTCTCTCTCTCTCTCTCTCCCCACTCATTCAGGCAAACAAAACAAAACAAAGAAAAGTATGCTTTTTGTCCCTCCTGTGAGCCCTTAAACAGTGCGGCTTGACAGCTACTTTAGAAGGAGATATACAAAAGGCCTGAGAGAGAGAGAGAGAGAGAGAGAGAGAGAGAGAGAGATGCTACAAGAAAACAGTCTCATCTGAATAAAACACTGACCTTGAGAGGGATTCTATGGTGTGTGTGTGTGTGTGTGTTGGCAGAGCTGAATGGGAGGATGAATGGGCGTGGAGATACTTGTTGGTGAAGTGTGTTTTCAGATCCGAGCTGTGTTCTGTTGGAAGCGATATTGGGCGACTTAATGGTTTTAATCCCTGCTAACTCTGCTCTTTGAGGGCTAATTTATTAACCCTGGATGAACTAATCCTGGAAATCCAATCATTATCCGACACAGTATCATAATTTACCGAACAGGAAGTCATTTAAAGATGAGGAATCTACGCGATGGAAAACGTGTGGAATATGAAATGAAAACCTGCCAAAGCCTTTAGTGAAACAGCAGTTTTAGGAGCTAAATGTTTTAATTCTGAGAATGATTTGTTTTATAGATGCTTGATTTGAGACAGAAGCATTGGACAAACTGCCTGGTTTGTTTTTATGTGACGTCTTCACATTGGACCAAATGAAGTTTAGTTAAAAGCACTAGTGCAGCGCCCATTCAAAACATGCCTGTTTGGAACGGGCTGGACTTTATGTTGTGTGCCACAGCTTGCCATAATTTAGTTCTGCACGTCCTCGTGAGCTAGCTAGCTAGCTTTGCTGTACGGGGTTGGGTTGAGACCGAACAGCAAACACTGGACCGGAGCGTACATGCTGCCATCCCCAGAGCATATCCTGCCACACGGACTACTTTTTACTGTCATAGCTCAATTCCAGAACTGCTCATCCAAACAGCTTCACACATGATACTGCACGTCCTTGGGTCCTGAGCAGTAAACCTGCCGAATATCAACTTCATACATGACGGGTTCTAGATATGTTGGTGCCACAGACAGACAGAGAGAAACCGTCTTTATAGCTAGATACATGCATGCTAAAACTTTAAACTCTGATCAAGGCAACAAATCAAATATTGAAATGTCATGCAAACAACACTACTGGATAAAAATCTGCATAATGTGATGTTGGTTTATACTTCAAGTACAGATTAAGCGACTGTAAATCAATTTCGCATGTAAACGATCCATTAGTTTATAATTGTAGGAAGCCAACTCTGCTTTTCCTCACCTGGCGCATCTCTCCTCAAATGGCAATTAAGCAACGAGTTTGACGAACAACAAAATCCTGTTAATTCCATTCAAGAAAACGACTTACTCGTACCTTTTGCTGTAATCAGAGTACAGGCAGAAACTGGAGTTTAGCGTGCAAACATGCTGACTTGGTTCTTTGCTTTCATTGCGTTTCATTTATGGAAGTAAGAGCAAGTGATGTCATCGTCTGATTATCGTAATTTATTTACTTATTTTTTTGGTGACTAATTCCGATTTTTGATAAACACAGCAAAATCTGTTGCAACACTGTCATTTCCACAGAGACGAATCAGAGCCTTTCTCTTAAGCATGAAGGAAGAAGGAGGTAAATAGAGGAAGAGGATCAACACTTCCATCATGGTTCTTCTTGATCATAAATGAATGAAAATCATGAGTTTGAATTCCAATTATAAGTGAGCAGGAACGTCGACGCTTATAAAGCACAGCTCAGCTCTGCTGTGCCTTTCACCTCTCCAGCTGTAGGCTTATAATTAAACTACTTTCAGCATTTTACTTTTATTAAAAGGATCACAAAAGGGGCTCCTGGATAGATGGAAAGACAAATGGATGGAAGGGTGAACGCTTACTGGCCTCGTCTCCCCTCTCTCGCTGTTTTTTTTCCTGTCTCTCCCTCACTTAGGCCAGCAATCTGTCCTCTAATTGTTCATTCATGGTGTGAATCTTTAAATAGGAGGCCGTAGCCTGGCGCTAAGATAATGACTCGCTCTGTGTCGTTAGCTAGTGAGGCTGAATTACCGTTCGGTGCAGAGTTACCATGGAAATAGGCCACAATAAGAGTGATTAGTCTTCTGTCTTTTACACACCGAGACAGTGTGCGCTTCAGCAGGAAACAGAAACCTTCCTTCATTTCCTCGCTGCGTTTCTATAGCAAACTGGATTTTCACTCTGTTGCAGTAC
The DNA here is from genome assembly GCA_014773175.1 of Lucifuga dentata. Lineage (NCBI taxonomy): Eukaryota > Metazoa > Chordata > Actinopteri > Ophidiiformes > Bythitidae > Lucifuga > Lucifuga dentata. Next base: position 98,338 of record VXCM01001099.1, read on the forward strand.
AAAGACTATACTTATGCCAAAGTACTACTGGGAATTAATAAGGTGTAACACAACATGTACACAATTACAATAATACACACGCATTTCTGCTGTCAAAATAAACAACCATCTATCCTGTATTTATCTGATATGTTTCCATTTTCTTCCTTTTCTCTTTTTGTCTGTTTTCCCTCAGACTCATGTTTCCGTTGCTATCATTTCAGCTCCATTCCTCTGTTGCTCAACATCCTTCTCTTTTCCTGGTGCAGGCGTGTTTGTATAAACGTGTATGTGTGTACTTGCTCATCCACACGTGAGGATGCTCGGGGTGTGTGTGAGTGGTGTGGCACTGACACACAACGGGAGAGTGTTTTGCCCACTTCCTGAAACTGCCTCTTCCCCCGACGAGTCACGAGAGGAGAGGAGAGNAGGAGAGGAGAGGAGAGGAGGAGAGGAGGAGAGGAGGAGGAGAGGAGATTATCTGTCTCAGTGTGAAGATGCCAGTCAACGTGAACATCAGGAAAAGAGAAGCTAAAATAGCCGTCATTACCTGCTCCGCTGCTGGCACCCACTGAGGTGTGTGTGTGTGTGTGTGTGTGTGTGTGTGTGTGTGTCTCCAGAAGGCCAGCAATCATAATATTTCACCAAAGTAGAATGAATACTAAAGAGCGGAGGAGTGATATGATGATAATCCACATACATGGAGTAATGCAGTGTTTAATTTTTAAATATTTGTATGATTAATATATTGAAATGACACCAGGTTCATTAAAATTGGTTCCACCTCCTCGTTGGTACTGACCACTCACCAAGCTCCAATCATTCAGCAAGATCTTAGAAATTTACATAGTACTTCAACTGAGCAAAAAAGCTTTTAAACATGATATGCCCTCCACATGTTAAAGTCAAGTCCTGACTTGACTTTAACATGTGGAATTCAAGTCAATATTCATAAAACAGGAAGTTGGCACCATTGGTCAGTGTCTTTGTTTTTAGATCTGTTAGGATGAACACTCTGGAGAACCCCTGGCTTTGAGCGCTGTCTCTTTCTGAATGTACGGTTTGACTGTGATGTACTGTTACTGAAGCCTGTAATTATGTGCTATTTATTATTTATTGTGGAGGTTATGCTGTACCTTTTGTGATTTATTGTTTTTTAATGCTGACGTCTTGGCCAGGTCTCTCTTGAAAAAGGGATTTTATCTCAATGAGTATTACTTGGTAAAATAAAGGTCAAATAAAATTAAAGAAAAAATGATGAGCAGATTAAAAAAAATCAAAATTAGAAAAAGTCCTAGAGAAGAACTGTACAGATGATTACACGATCACGATGACTATTAGACGATGTACAGACGATGATTCTTAAACAGTCATACTGATTTTAGATTTAACATCTTTATTAATGACACAGTTCCTGCTGCTTGATCTATAATCTTTTAACTCATCTGAGAACTGAACGCTTCCTTGCAAAAGCAAACTTTAGAATAAATCCAGACTTTTTAACTCTCATCATCTTACAAATTCAGATACAGTGGTATTTCCTCTGGATCTACTGTATATCCATAACTAAAAAAAATATGTCAGGATCCTTTTATCCTGCTCGTAGCTACACATTAGTGTTTGTCAATGTACGGCGACGTCATGAACGTGACCCTGTCCCTGCACAGGATACGAATCTGAGAGATCTGGATCTCATACTCCAATAATTTGTCTATACTGCAGTTAAAGGACCATACCACCCATTTTGCATGTTTGAGTCTAATATATTCCATTTTCATACACGTAACATTACTGACAATCATTTCCCAAAGCATACTACTGGAACGGTGAATTAAAAATGTTTTTCCTACCTTCCAGACTGCCATTGGTTTCAGTTCATTCTGGTACACTATTAAAATCAACTTGTTGATACCTGAAATGTTCTTGGGATAGGTAATCCATCATCATGAACAACACATATATTCAGGGTTTTTTTTCAAAGTTTTGTAATTTCAGCATTTAAGCAATTTAAAGGACCGTGACTTCATTAGGCTGTGTAACTATTAGCAGGTGAAACAAGGATTTTTAAGGTGGATGTATCACTTAAATATTTGATTTTGAAAGATTAAGAGATTTTGCAAAATATCAGGAAAGCTGGAATACAGTTTTATCCTTTGGGAAATGATTGTCAGTAACGTAACAGGTATGAAAATTGAATATATTTGGCTCAAACATGCAAATTGGGTGGTATGGTCCTTTAAGGCAAGACATACTGTATATTTGATGGAATTAAAGGGATTCCACAGTTGGCTGAATCTACATGATGCATTGTGTAATCTGCATATGGAGTCTGGCAGGCGAGGAAACGAGACGGCTTTCTCCGATTCAGCTTTCTGAATTAAAGAAATGATGGTCATCAAAATCTCGGCTGAGTCTCCGTTAATGAGCTCTGCTTCCGGAGTTTTGGATAAACTGGATCAAATCCACTTTGGTTAATACCGTCCCATTTACAACCAATCAAAACACTCACATTCGTTCCTCAAACTGACAAAGTTGCCTTCAAATACACTAATTTATTAAGCTAACTTTTCCTCTTTTTGTTTGTTAATGGTAATTTTATTTATTAAAAGGCAATTCCTGGTTATTGTCTGCTACTTCCTAACAATCTATGGCCCACCCAGGCCTGAGCTAATGCTAATGCTCTTAACACACATTACTAGCATAATCCTCATCTGCAGGCTGAAGCTGTTGTGTCTGGACAAACAAGTGAGACTGCAGCAACGGCAGCAGGTGCTAAAGCCTCAGTAACACCGCCTAAGCTCCACAAGACAGGAAACGCTGGAGGGATGCTTACCTACTTACAGGCATCTCACACACACACACACACACCCTGACTCACTCGCTCAGAAACAAAGGCAGCATGCTGAATGGAGGAGATGGTCGTTGGATGACATCTACATGACAGTGCAGCACCGCAGGAAAGCTGCAGGGCTTTCCAAACCTCATGTTAGCCTCCAGGGTGTTATTCTGACTCTGTGTGAGTGTGTGTGTGTGTGTGTGTGTATTAGCAGAAGAATAACAATTAAAATTCTGACTCCCTCTTACTGTTAAGTTTAACAGTGCATAAAACACCAAGATTTACACCCGGTAAAACTTTAATATTTTTTAAAAAGGCGACGTTAACCCTCTGGAGTTTATCATCATTTTTTTAGTTTTGCTTTTCATTGAATTTGTCTTTTTCCACCTAAAAAAAAAGCTGCATTGTAAAAAAAAAAATGTTCAGTAGACAGGATGACGAATTTCAGACTGAGGAAGTCTGGATATTTTTAACAAACCTGATAAGTTTCTATTGTGTCTAGAGAAATCTCACTTCTAGAAAAAAAATCTGAGGGAATAATCTAATCTTTGAATAAATCTATAAAAATACAACAGTAGATTATGATTGATTGAATTTATGGTTGAGGAATGTTGCCTGACCTTCTGAGCAGGAATTCCCAGTTGTATTTTCTTTGACTTTTCCAGTAGGAGGTTGAAACTTCCAAGTTAAAGTCAAACAGTTTTTTACTTCATCATCTCACTTTCCTCATTTCAAACACCAAGGAGAAATTCCTACTGAACAGACACAGACTGAGGACTTTAACACATGAAAATACACCAAAGTATATGGAAAAAGTGGGTTTTGTAAGTCAAAAATGCTATCTGGACAAGCAGTCGCTGATTGGCTGCATGAATCAAAATCCTGCAGATACTAACACGTTATATTCCTCTGATATTATATTTGGGTTCATATTTATGATCAGTGCAACTAAAAATATCTTCACTTGAAAAATAGAGTTTGGAATGAAATAATGATGCTGTAACATTGAAATATCATCACTTTGAGTAGGAATTTTATGTCTCAATCTGTCTGTTCTCCAGAAGAACCTGGAAAATGGCAAACAGAACCCTTCTTCACGGCAAGAGAAGCAGCCATGTTTGATTTTGTTTCCTTCCTTCTGTTTGTGAAAATAATATCTGATCTCACTGCAAACATGAGGAGGCTTTCCTGTCAGATTACCAGCAGATACGAGCTTCATTTTCTTCATACAAATGTCAAAATGAGTTCTGGAAGGTTTTCTCATGACGCTGCAATCTTCAGAGTTTATGTGTGACCTCTCTTTATTGGAGGTTGGTCAATTTCTTTGACGTGAAACTATCAATCAACGTATTGATTTGCACTAATTAGGATCAATCCACTGTGTTTAGCTCAGTGGGTGCTGTCTGCCGTGTGTGTCTGGGCATTCATGCATGTATGTGTGTGTGTCTGTGTGTATACTACAGACCAGAAGTTTGAGGCCACCCCCAGATTAAAAAAANTGTATGTGTGTGTGTCTGTGTGTATACTACAGACCAGAAGTTTGAGGCCACCCCCAGATTAAAAAAAACAAAAAAACAAAAAAATCATCAATACACTGTTTGTTTTGCAATTTATTGCACAGAAAATAACAAAAATATATAAAATAAATGCAACTAGTTTTCAAGAAGAATTTGTCAACAAGAGCAGATGGATTAAAGGACCATACCACCCATTCTGCATTTTTGAGCCTAATAAATTTTCATATATGTTACATTACTGACAATCATTTCCCAAAGGATAAAACTGTATTTCAGCTTTCCTGATATTTTGCAAAATATCTTAATCTTTCAAAATCAAATATTCAAGTGATACACCCACCTTAAAAATCAATGTTTCTCCTGCTAATAGTTATGCAGCATTATGAAGTCACGATCGTTTAAATTTTTCCATAAACGCAGGTCTTCTTTTGGGACTATATTCCCCGGTGGAGACATACATTCACTCCATGCTTTTTATTGAGCTTAAACACTAAAATTCCATAACTTCTAAAAAAACCTGAATACACGTCTTGTTGGTGATGATGGATTACCTATCCCAAGAACGTTTACAGTATCAACAAGTTGATTTTAATAGCAGAATGAACTGAAACCAATGGAGGTCTGGAAGGTAGGAAAAACATTTTTAATTCACCGTTCCAGTAGTATGCTTTGGGAAATGATTGTCAGTAACATTATATGTATGAAAATTGAATATATTAGGCTCAAACCTGCAAAATGGTCCTTTAAGAAATGATTTTTAATGAAGGCATCAGTCTGTATTAGTGCAGCACTCCAGTTGTGTTCTAACTTNTTAAGAAATGATTTTTAATGAAGGCATCAGTCTGTATTAGTGCAGCACTCCAGTTGTGTTCTAACTTCCTGCTGATGTTTTAACATTCTATTCAACGGCTTACTGTCTGTCAAAGGAATTATGAAGAAAGAGAATTACCTTCAACAGGACAACGATCCAAAACATTCATCAAAATTATGCCAAAATTATATCCATTTAAAAGAGAAGCAAAAGGTTTTGAGAATTCTGATTGGCCAGAGGGGGTTACTTTGACGAAACCAAAGTCTGAGCCTGAAATGGATTCAAAGTGCTTTATTCTTACTGAAAACTAATTAGTTACATTTATTTTATATATTTTTGTCATTTACTGTGCAATAAATTGTAAAACAAAGTGTATTGATGATTTTTTTTTTTTTTTTTTTTNTGTGTGTGTGTGTGTGTGTGTGTGTGTGTGTGTCTTTGTCTTGCTGTCACCCTGAAGGTTATCTCCGTGGTGGCAGCATCGTCAGGTGACAGCCGTATCCCATGATGCCAAGCAAGATGTCAAACTGTCCATCCAACCAAGGTTCCCTTGACAAATAGCGTACATACACACACATGCGTAAACACATGCACACACACACACAGGCACATACAAGACACACACACACATACCAAACCCACTCTCTTCTACTAGCAGGTGAAAGAGAAAAACTGTGTGTGTGTGTGTGTGTGTGTGAAGCAGAAGGGCTGCTCAGACTTTGATAAGCTATCACATGTCCCAGGTGATGGCGGCTAACAGCACATCAGTCCAAAGGCGCTGCCTGACAACCGAATCAAGCGCACCCAGACCAGACATCCTGGCAACCCAATCCAAACAAACCCAAACTGACAGTATATACATACATATATATATATTTCCCTGAAACACCCGGAAAAAAGAAAAGGCCTTTTATTTGAGACTGGTTAGCCGAAACGGAGGCGTCCGTGATAAGATGTGTTTTAGAGGCTGATACTGATGGTTCAGTTTATGTAGAGTCTCTCTCTCTCTCTCTCTCTCTCTCTCTCTCTCTCTCACACACACACACACACACACACATCCCCACCATGTCTTGTACAATTACAGAATTACAGCATTTTGGAAATGAGACATGACAGTGAAAGCATGCTAGCACTATGGAGAGCTGTGTTTTGTTTCACACACACAAACACACACACACACACACACGGCTATCCCATAATGAAGTGTTTCCAGAGTGTGCTGTCGGTGACACAGGTTCCATTACCTGGCCTGTCACCACGTCGCCCTGGTGATGGCCTGTCAGATATTGTTTGGTTGCCATGGCGAGAGACACAGAACTCCACGATTCAATAACATGAAGGCTTTGATAACTTCAGCTGTCTAATCATGCAGCATAATGCAGTCCGTGTGTGTGTGTGTGTGTGTGTGTGTTTTCAGAATAAAGAAATGCGTCCGGTCAGCACGTCTAAAAGGGTAAAGGACACTTTAAAACTCAAAGCTGCATTCAGGGTTAAAATAACAACCAGGATTCGATTTTTGTCACATTTCCTGAGTAAAATCCTGCTCCCCAGAGGTTGAACCACAGTGCTCAGAGGATGAACCCGAGACATTCTGATGGCCATTCTTCCATCTCTCTAGCACCACCCTCTGGTCAGATAGGCAACTTTCTAAATGTACAGGGGCAAATTGCCACCATGTAAAAAATCATCCTCCCAAAGGTTGAACCATTTTGATTTCAGTAACAGTGCCACCCTCAAGCCAAACGTTACGCCCCACTAGTAGTAATGCTGTAAAGCCGGTTTTAACATGCTAAGCGTTGAGCGTTGCTGCTGAGTTTGGCATCCAGCGCTCTGCTTGTTCATGGGCGGAGTCTGAGCAGCGCCGCTCAGGAAGCGCTCGTTGCTAATGACATGTTGATGGTTACCGTCTTTGCACATTCGTGGACCAAATCAGGTTTCCAGGTCAAATCAGGTAGCAACATTGACATCGCAACAAAGAAGGCTGTGGCTCTTCTTCTCATTCGGAGAAGAAAAGCGAAAATGTTAAGTGTTAAGTCATCGTTCTAAACTGCTCTACAGGTTATGAGCTTCTCCATCGCTGTGGCGCTTCTGCTTACATGACGTACAGCTGTTCAGTGATTGGTTGCATGCTGGAAAGGTCAGCGTCAGAAAGATCAAAGTTGAATTAATTTGAACTTTGCGTGCCACGTCAAACGGAGAATCTGAGCACCGCGCCGAGCTCAAGGTGGCATGACGCGACGTTAGGAGTCACCGCTCAGCTCCCAATACACAATAATGGAATGGCAAGGTCAGCATAACTTGGACTCAATAAAATAACATTTCCTTAGCAACAAAAGTATACCTGTTGGTAAAATTTATTCTCACAACTATAACATCTGTTACAAAATAAGAATAGCTGTCGTTAACTAAAGTTCATACATAAAGAGGCAGGCCACGTCAAGTACAGCCATATGGCAAAAAGACAGTATGTGAGACGAATATTCTTCATGTTAGCCTAAGGCCAGATTCTAAGCGTTGAGCGTTGCGCTGATCATTATTGTGTGTTGGGAGCTGAGCGGTGACTCCTAACGTCGCGTCACGCCACCTTGAGCGCCGCATGATGTTCAGATTCTCCGTTTTGACGCGGCGCTCAAAGTTCATTTAAATGAACTCTGACCTTTCTGACACCGATTTTTCCAACACGCAACCAATCAGAGCGCTGCTGTACGTCATGAAACCAGAAGCGCCACAACAATGGAGGAGGAGCTTATAATCTGCAGATACAACACAACTTTAAAATTGTATCATGATCTGGTTAAAAAAAAAAAGTGCTTGCTTGGCAAAATATCAGCCAGGGACGTCAGGTTTGGAAATTGTTAATATAGCTCTGAAATGTGAGGTTTCATGCACCAACATTCGCCGTTTTTTCGCTTTTCTTCTCCTAATAAGAAGAGTGTTTTTGTTTTTTGCGATGTCCATGTCGCTACCCGAGTCGAAACCAAAATCCGATTTTAACCACGAATGTGCAGAGATCACATCTAGGTTACATCCTGTCTTTACAGTCCATGGTAACCGTTAAATTGTCATTAGCAACGAGCGCTTCCTGTCAGCGTGAGGTTGAGCGGCGCTGCTCAGACTCCGCTCATGTACAACCAGAACGCTGAATGCCCAGGTCAGCAGCAACGCTAACGCTTAGCATGTGAATCCAGCCTAAGAATAACGGATTAGATTCTACTTTGTTGGTTGATGTGGATTGGTCGAGCCTAGACCTCTTGTATTAGGGTCTCAGGACCTAAGAACAGAAAAGTTGAGTCTACCTTTATTATACAGCCAACCATTTAATTTCCTGTGTAATAAGATCTTTAGTTAAGTTTTTTTCTGTTTTAACCCAGAAAAATCAACTTTTAACCTTAAATATTGGAGAAGTTTTGTTTTCTTGTTCTTGTTTGTGTCGTCAAATGAACCAGAGATTCTCAGATTGATTCTTTCATGTTCAGTTGAGACAAAAAGCCCAGATTTTCCTCCTGATCATGAAAAAACAATTTCTGGGATAATTAGACATCAAAGTCAAAAATTTGGCAATTAGGCAGAAATGAAATCTAAGCATTAACGATAGTAAAACTTTTTTTTTTTGATGATTCTGTTGTTTCTGACAAATGTAAACGTGAAACAATTCAAACCTGACAGTAAGAAATCTGATCTCAAACACACACACACACACACACACACACACACACAGAATATGGAGTGTAAATGAGCTCTAGATAAGTGAGGAGGAGGAGTTTTTTCTCCGTTCATTGAGCTCTACAGTCACTCGTTTTTTTTTTTGTTTGTTTTTTTTGTTGCCCAGCAGAGAGAGAAAACTAGAATAATTGATTTCATCGTTTTCTTCTGGTGTCAGATTTGTTGCCGTTTATCAGCATCAAATCTCTCCCTCTGTCTTCTTCTCTCACTCTCTTCATCCTTCTCTCTCAGCCCTTTGTTCTGCTAATTAACTTTATTACCCTGATAGCTCCCCACCGCCTCTGACGAAAACGATTACCGTCTCTCTCTCTTTCTCTCTCATCATCCTTCGCTCTTTCTCCTCTGGCAGAGAGCAGCAATTAGCTTGAGGCTTTGCTGCTACCTTCCAATCTGTCTTTCTCTCTGTGTTTCCATCTGGCTCAAGTTTGCAAAATAGTTTTGCAAAGTTGATCACGTTTACGCTTTTTTTAAACGGATATTATAATAACGAACCACAGAACGGTCTGACAGCCACAGTGGGATTTCAGGGGAAATAAAGCAGGGAGGTCAGCTCCAAATGGAAGTGTCATCTTCTGTGCAAACAGAGCGAACAACGTCAAGGTCATTATTTATGCACTTGTTCATTCATGCACGTGTAATTTGATTTGTCAGCTACTTCAAAGCATGAATGTAAAACTTTATATAACGTCGAGGAAATTTTATCAAAATTTGCCATTTCCATTAAGCATCAGGATTTGCATGAAAATAATAATTTGCATGAAATCCAACTGCTCTCATGCATCCCTATCCGTTTGCCTCTCTCTCTCTCTCTCTCTCTCTCTCTCTCTCTCTCTCTCTCTCTCGGCAGACAGGATAGCATTACATTGTCAGCGGTAATTTACCTCTCATCTGTCTTCACTAATTATTGTCACATTCATCAGATTCATCAAGGCAAGAGGGCCTCTCGCGGGGATTGCACCATTTGCCGTTAATACAGCATCAACTGCTAGTAGGCCTGAGAAGCTGAAAGGTGTGTGTGTGTGTGTGTGTGTGAGAGAGAGAGAGAGAGAGAGAGAGAGAGAGAGATGAGAGGGACAACGCGTATTCATCTCTAATTAGACCAAGCTGTGTGATTAATTATACAGTCCGCCTTTTTTTACTCCAAGGGTTGAGAATGATGGGAGGAAAAATAAATACAGAGGAAGAATAGAGGGGAGACAGGAGAGAGAGATAAAATATGGAAGGAGGGGAGAGGAGATGGAGAAGAAGAAGATGCAGGAGATGTTACAGGAAAGAAACGTGGAGAACATGGGAGCACTGACAACAGGGAGGAGAGAAAAGAGGAGAAGAAGAAGAAGAAGAAGAAGAAGAGGAGGGAGAGAGAGGGAAAGGAGGGAAAGAAGAGGAGAGGTGAAGTGTTTTGTCATGTGCTCTCAGTGTAATTCCCACCTGACAAAGAGGCCTTGATTCAGGGGAAATTGCAACTTGTCACCCAGCAAATAAACTGCCCTGATAACTGATTAATAACGCACACCTGGGACAGCTGCACACGTGCACACACGTACACACACACACACACTGAGACACACTTGTAAACAGATGAAGAGCCAACACATTGGTGTGTTTGAAAGCACACGATATGCACAGAAATAAACACATATGTTACTACAAACCTATTCGGAGGACAAAAAATGTGATTTGAATTTAACTTCCAGAATCCAAATTGTTTAATAATGCAGCTCAGGAGTTTTATCTTTATATAAAATAAAAGCAACACAAATGTCATATTAATGTGATTAAGGCTAAGAGAACATACAGCCAAACGTATGCTCACTGAAGATGACAGCAGCTAATTAAAGGAATACATATTTATTTATAAATATGTATTCCTTTAATTAGCTTATAGATTCTTATAATTCTTATAGAAGCTGTGTATTCTTTAAAGGAATATGTAAAATGTGTTTGAACTTTTCAGCTGTTACCAAGTTTAAATAAGAACATTCATGCAGAAAACCACATACGTGTCTCCAATAAACGATACAGCTTTTTGACAAACAAGACTTTGAGGAGTATTAGACTGCTACCATTATTGTAAAAAGGGGTCAACAAAAATTTTTATTTTTGTTGTTTTCCCCTCAATTGTATGGCTTAATTCCCTTACAGAGAATTTGTGTTGAGAAATTCTACAGAAATTAAGTCCTGAAAGCTTCATTTTTGATTGGTCCTTTACTTCTGTAACATGTTTACATTAACTCATTAATTAATGTCATGTTTGAATTTAACCTCCTTCACACCTGATTAGTGTTTGGTCATTATTTGTTGTGTATAGAGGGAAAGACTTACAGAGACAGTACCAAAAACTGCCTGTTGTCACTCAGTGTGCACAGAAGTGCTGCAAGCAAGGAAGAGCAGAAGTGGATCAAGTGTTTATTGCACATTAAAGCATTACAAAGGTTTCAAAATGCACCATAAGTCAAAGTAAGAACCTGCAAATATGTGTGTAAATGTGGAGCATGAAGGAGGTAAGTCAGTTTAGATATGGAGATATTATAAATCTGATAGTTTGGTGTGTTATATAATTCAACAAAATGTGGATGGATGGATGTTTTGAAGTAGAAGGGACTATTTTTATGAAATAGTCAGAAGGAAGCAGGTAAAAGTTGGAAATGGGAATCTTTTCTAGATTAAACTCAGCTGAAATGCAGGCTGACATCAGTAACACTCAGCTAATAAAACGCCATTTTCCAAAGTTGTGATAAAACACATCCTTTAATTAAAAAACACTTAGATCAAATAATGTCCAAACTAATCTCAAGAAAGTCTGAAAAAAAAAATCTCTTATCATCTTACCAAGTCATTTTTTGTCCGTAACAGTATTAAATAATCTTATTATCTTAAAGCAAATGAGGAAAAACTGATAGTCAAATTGACTTGTAGTGGAAACACGCTGACATCATTGTGGTGTGCTGGCAGATTTGAAGTTAAGCTTTTAAACAACTCCAAAGTGTCAAGATGGAGATTTTTTTTACTGAAGTCTAAGGGCACTTTTTTTTTTTTTTTTTTTTTTTTAAATAAAGTATATAAGCTTTAAGAACATACAGCAGGGTCCAAAAATCTGAGACCACATGTAAAGTCTGTGATGTTTTCCATGTAAATATGGAAATAATCACTTAGAACTTTGTCACATCATGCTGGGATAACTTGGCTCATCAGGTTTTGCACAAACTTGTGGAGTCCATGCTAGCTGTCATTAAAGCTAAAGGGAGGCGTACCAAATACTAAGATATTCTGAAATTCATGTACATTTTTCAAAGATTCAACTTTTCACTCAAATTGTTAAGATGATATTATCATTTGGAATGTAAAATCTTGTATTAAATTCTAGAAGAATGCAATATAGAAGCATTTTCACAGTGGTCTCAGACTTTTGGACCAGACTGTATATGTTATAACATGGTGTCACCTGAAAAAGAAAAAAAATCTGACCATCAGGTCTGTGGAGAGAAAGAGAATAACAAAAGACGAGAATTCAATTATAGACAGAAAGACCTCTGATAGACTGAGAAAAATCAGCCGTTTCTTCTTTCCCTTTTTCCTCTCCTGAGATGATACAGAGGATTACACACATGTACACACGCACGCACGCACGCACACACACACACACACACACACACGTCAGTATCAGCACACACACTGGAAACCCAGGAAAACCATTTAGGATGACATCTACTCTTACCATCTCTTAGTGTTTTATTATTACCCTTACACCCCTCTCTCTCTCTCTCTCTCTCTCTCTCTCTCTCTCTCCACTGCTGGCCTCTGATCTTCACTGTGATTGAACAACAAATGTGGATCCAGGACCAGGTCAGGCTAGGCCACGCTCGCTGCCCCCAAACTCACACTCACTCACACACACACACACACACACACACACACACACACAAAACCTCTTCATCTACAGCACAATGGAGGCTCTCCTGAAAGCCTATCATTTTCACTGGCACTGGGTCGAACTGTGACGGAGAGGAGGACGAAGAGGAGGAGGAGGAAGAAGAGGGAGATGGGGGGTATAGGGGGAAGGGGATAGTGTCGAAAATTGGATCAGAGAGGAGTGTTGTCGTTTGGAGTTTTATCAGCGCAGCCTGATGCCAAAAGGTCATCTGGCATAATGGCTGATGAATTTAAAAATGCGCTGAGCAGGATTTTCATTTGCAATTTTCAATTTGACCAGGCGGAGCCTCTCTGCAGCCCTGATAACCGTCGCCAGCCTGTCAGCGCTATCGTACCGCCTGTCACAAACGTCAAGCAGCTGTTGCAACCAGAGAGGACTTATAGAGAGATAGGGACAGGAAGAGAGAGAGACAGAGAGAGAGAGAGAGAGAGAGAGAGAGAAAGACCCAACCTGAGACAGAAAGAGAGAAGGAAATAACAGATATGTTATTGTCTTGGTCAATAACAGCAATGAAGATGAGAAACTAAAGAGGTTGTGTCACTAAGGTCACGTCATTAAAAGCAGCAACAGCGTTTTGGTCGATTCTGTGCGTCTGCAGCTGTTATCAGGCAATTTACATTCAAAATACACCAAACTTTACTTGTGATCATTATAAGGCTAATACCAACCAATATGATTTAAAAAAGACCATTAGCCCACTATATTTTCAATATATTACTCAGCCTTTATTTTCTTGCTTTGCTGTCATGTAATGAAGAAAATTACCCTAGTTGTTTTTTTAAGACGATGACCATATATTTTTTTTTTTTTTTTTTTTNTTTTTTTTTTTTTTTTTTAGCTAATTGAATGAATTTCCAAAGGGTGAAGTCCTGAAGAATTTTCTTAATCCACAACAGCATGATCACATGTACGATCCGTTGTAAAGTAGTGCAAAAACGTTTTTGCGTATAATATTCAGGCCAAAATAGTTTTCCTCTTTTCTCTAAATTTGGAACGCCTAATTCATAGTTCTCCAGCAGTCACGCCAATATCAGCTTCTATGTGTTATTGCTGACGTGGTTTTTTAGGAATTAATTGCTGACTGTGCTACTGTTGTGCATGCTTGTTTTGTTTCCTTCTTGTTACACATGATGTGAAAATTCATCAACACGCCATCATGCTGCAAAATTGCAATACGACAAATTTCTATCATTTAAAAAAAATGAGAATGGAATTATCATGAGCAATATGATATGGCTGTACTTCATGCCATCCTGCCATTTTTCACCCCAACTGACCAGTACAACAAGAAAGCCAAATATATTTAAACGGCCAAGCTGCAGCTACTAAAACAATCAACCATTTTCATTGGGAATGCCGAGGAAGGACAAGATCAAGAATGCGTGTATATGAGAGACAGCTCAGGTTAGACGGTTTGGAGACAAAGCAAGAGAGGCGAGATTGAGATGGTTTGGACGTGCAAAGGATGCGGGGTATATCTGGAGAAGGATGCTGAAGATGGAGCTGCCAGGCAAGACGAAAAGAGGAAGGTCAAAGAGGAGGTTTACAGATGCGGCAAGAGAGGACATGCAGGTGGTAGACGCCACGGGGGAGGACGCAGAGGACAGGGAGAGATGGAAGCAGATGATCCGCTGTGGCGACCCATAAAGGGAGCAGTCAAAAGAAGAAGAAGCAATAAACCACGATCAGGGATTCAACGCCGGTTTGAATCGGCTCTTTCCAATGACAGGCAAGAACTTGATCCCTGTATCAATATTTCTAGATGCTGAAAACATACACAAATGAATTATCATGCTGACACAATATTGACCTGAAGCCACACATATTACTGTAAATGTGAATATTACATCTGTACAACATGAGAAATACATATAATCAAACTCAATAACCAGCTCAGCTTTAGGGATTTCCAAAAGATCAGCTTGCTATAGTGCTGTAATGACAAGAACTCTGATATAAACTGCTTTGGTTGATACCACATGTACTACAGTATAGAATTACTTCCGGGACGCGGTGTGACCTCTGACCCAGAGCTTCACTTGTAACAAACTTCGCTTCTATTATGTCAGACAAGACATTTTAGAACTGGTTTATAAAAGCTTGGTAGAAAGTGTCATCTCCTTCAATCTGACAGCTTGGTATTGGAGTCTAGAGGCCAAGAGCAGAAGTAAGTTGGCAAGAATTGTAAATATGGGCAACAAAATTATTGGAAGGTCACAGAAATGACTGACAAACACATATGAAGAGCAGCCAGAAGGAAAGCTCATCAGATAGTGTCTGATCCTTTGCATCTACTGCACTATGAATTCAAACTGCTTCCTTCAGGAAGGAGATACAGGCAGTCCCTGACTTACGAATGTCCGACTTACGAACGACCCCCATAAAGCCTATTAAATTAAAAATTCGAGTTACGTACAATGACTCATAATAATGAACGGCGCACTACTTTACGATGCATGTCAAACCAAAAGAAGAATGCCTCTTCTGATGTGCAAGACATCAAGGAGAGAGATTAAGTGTTAACCTACATGTTTTTTTATACCCCCCCCCCCCCCCCCCCCCCCCCCCCCCCCCCCCCCCCNCATAGAAAGGTAAAATATATACACTAGATACGCACCTTACGTAACTGTTCTGACTTACGAACAAATGCGACTTACGAACAGCTGTGGGAACGGAACTCGTTCGTAACCCGGGGACTGCATGTATCGCGTTCCTCAAGCCTCTAACAACATATATAAAAGATCTTTCATTCCAACCACTGTTACCTTACTGAACTCCTGAGGATTTTAAATTTGGATTGAATGGAACACTGCTATGCAAATGTAGTCTTGAATTTCAGGCCCTTATTCATTCTACTTTGTGTGTTTTTATTACTTTACTTTGCCATTCGCTTGCCTATTTTAATTTTTTGTGCTTGTCTAATTAATATGTTGTTTTACACTGTACCACCTGTGAAGCCAAAGACAAATTTCCACCTTGGTGGACAATAAGGTTATTATTTTATTCTATTCTTCTATTCTCTTCTGTTCTGTTCTATTCTATTCTGTTCTATTCTACAGCGACAGTATTACAAACATTATGAAAAGTACTGCTGACACATCATAACGTGTCATCATGGTATTTTATGCAGCAAATGTAAATATGAGCCCTGATGCTGAGCTTAAGCCTTATTTACTGTAACTGTGAGTTCAGATTTGAAGGCATATGATACTGTGTTTCTTCATTTATACTTAATAATGAGGATAAAGTACAGATATGATCCTTATATAAGCAGCTTATTGTAAAAATGACATTGAAATATTAATGTGCAACATTTCCCATGAAAGAAACACCAGCTTTGCTCCATCTCACTCCACATCACTAATTGATTCCACCTATTTTCAGTGTATAAAAGCTTTTCATGAAGGCTTTTATGTTGTGCTGCGGTAAACAGCTGGTGTCTGATAGGCCATTTCTATTTTATGTTTCCAGATTTGCTGTGATAAATACGAAAAGAACCAGATAATTAGCATGAGCGGTGAAAGCTGTCATGACTGATCAGACAAAAAAAAAAAAAAAAAAAAAACACAGAGTGCCACCTACGGAAACTCAAACTTTATCAGCAGAAAAACCCAAAGTAAAAGTGCTGGAAATCCGTGTTTGATTGCAGGTTTGGAGCAGAAACGTGCAGAGCAGCAGCGCAGATGGAGATCCGGACATGAACTCGCACCTGCGTTTAAAGGAGATGTACCTATTCAGTCTGTCTACTTGCCATCTCCATCACGTAACGTTATTGTATTGCTGTCCCTCAAACAGTCTGCAGAGGCCATTTTGGAGTGCTGCGGTTTACCGTGACCCACCCAGACACCCAGTCTGGATCTATTCTTGCTCTTCAGCGTGCTTGCTGAGCGGAGAACCAGGGCCAGGAGCCAAGGTTTCCACCGCAAACAACCCCACATAGCTGCTCCCCATCACTGCCTATTCATCCCACTACACACCTGACAGAAAGCGAGAGACACAGACCCACGGGGGNTTGGCAGTGAATCCAGGCCTTGCTGGGCTCAGCTGAACAGCTGTGTCTAATAAAGTGTCTCGCCTGGAAGAAAAAGACAGCTTCAGAGTACTTCACAACAATCCACCGCTAAGAGAAAGGCAGCCGAGGAGGAAGAGGGGGATGAATGATGGAGAGATTTTGTTGAAAAGCTTAAATGACAGGGGCCAATTTCTCCTAACTGGGGGGAAAAGGTACAATGAGGCTACTGATTGGTGGATACTCGGGTTTAAAAGCTGACTGATTGGCTCCAAGAGGATCCTCCTGTGCCTGGTTAGATCAATAGCATGTAAACCATGAAAATCCTTCCATCCTGCGTCTATCCCAGATTTATTTTCCTGTAGGAGTTTGGAAATAAATCCAAACAATGTAGCTGCAATGTAAAAAATTATGTGGAAAAATGCTGATTGTTGAAACATCTGAAGGATATGACATTAAGGTTATTTTGCGGAGCATTTTTCATGACAAATGCTTTGGTTTTTAGCTTCCTACACGATCAAGGGCAAATATCAAAATCTGAAATAGTCAGCAAACAAAAATCAAGCACATCCCACAGAAGATATTTCAGGATTTCAGTCAGATAAATTGAGGACAAACGTGGAAGAGACTGTGAATGTGTCTCAGTCTATTTAAAGCTGAAATAAAGGACAGAGATCAGGACAGGGAGAGAGAGAAAAAAAAAAAA
>VXCM01001099.1:116544-132246 GCA_014773175.1 Lucifuga dentata
TGTGTGTGTGTGTGTGTGTGTGTGTGTGTGTGTGTGTGTGTGTGTGTGTGTGTGTGTGTGTGTGTGTGGATGGTAATTTGGTGGCATGCACCTGCCTGCACGCTACTGTCTCCTGTCACCATCAACGTAGCCGGAAAGACAGGCAGAGTCACACAAACAGACTCAGAGTGTTGACTAGGTTGAATGATTGATGACGATGACGAAGACTGCCTCTGACTCATCCGTCAGGAAAACGGTGTGTAATCTCTTCCTGCACGGATCCTTCACTTTCAGGAGATTTTCACTGACCTGCCACGTGCAGATATTTGCAGCTGTGAATCAGAAAACATTTCGGAAATTTACAGGAAACTATAATTTCAGCTGCTAGGCTTTGTAATTGTAAAAAAAAAAAAAAAAAAATTACAGTTTTGGCAGACAATGTCTTCTGTTTTATATAGATAGCGCCCATTATTAGTCAGAAATGTCTGTGGGTAGGAGGAAGACACAAACAGGAACAAGTTTATATGCTGAGATAGAATCGGGATACTTTACATATACCAAGAAAACTATGGCAGCAGAAGCTGAATTTGACTTATAGACAAAGTTTGAAAAACCTCTTGTTGCTGTGTATTTCTTCACTTTATGTGAAGACATGTTGCTCTCAACAACATGCTAACCCCCTCTGGACCCCAAAACCCGCCAGCGAGTTTGAAAGGCATGTTTCCTTTAAACAATTGCCAAAATTACACCATTTGTCATAGCCAGAAACTTAAAAAATCAAAATTATCATCGGGTTTTCAAATTTCTGACGGTCCTTGAACTAACCATGTGCACCTAACACTTCTGTAAGGAAATGTAACCAAATGTAACCAAATCTAAGCTTAAAATAGTGATATTTCCTCAAAATCACTTCATTATAAATGTCTCATTTAAAAATTTGCTAAAAATAAAGCCTTTGTACAATCCAAATTCTGTAAAAAGCAACAAATTCTGCGTTTTTTGCTGCAACTAGCAAGCCTGCAGCGCCTCTGTGCTCTTTAACAGTCACGTGACAACAATTCAGCGAGTCATTGGCTGAATGCAGACTGCAGCAGCCACAGCAAGCCTATTGTTTATAAAGATTATAGGTTGTAAAAATGTAAATAGTTCAGTATGTATAATCCCTTTTT
The DNA here is from genome assembly GCA_014773175.1 of Lucifuga dentata. NCBI lineage: Eukaryota > Metazoa > Chordata > Actinopteri > Ophidiiformes > Bythitidae > Lucifuga > Lucifuga dentata. Next base: position 117,693 of record VXCM01001099.1, read on the forward strand.
TTAAATTTTCCAATATCAGTAACACCTGTGGGCACTTGGAAAAATGTTGTATATATACAGTAGATTACATCTTTTTTCAATTTTTTAAAATAAATTATCAAAGAAATTCAACTTATGTTTTTTTCTTTTTTTATGATTTATAACTGTGTTATGCCGCACAAAAGACATTTTTGAGTTCTTCCTACATATAGCCATGATTGTGCTGCTTCCATAGAGGTGCAGGACTTGCAGCGACAGTGAAAAATGAGCCACAGTGAGTAAAAATGTGACAGGAGCAAAAACCGCCCAGAAAGTGCTTGGGGTTCAGAGGTTGCTCCATTCTATTCTATTTATCTTATATGGTTTTGGACAACACAAGATACCAGCCTCCTTTAAACCAAACAACACCCTGAGACAAAGACTTGCGCACCCCAAAGACCAGACTCCCAAACACAAGAAGAGTGGCGTAGTTTATGCCATCGAGTGTAAAGAGGAGTGTTCAGAGGTCTACATCGAGGAAATTAAACAACAAATCTGTAAGCAGGTGGTCCAGCACACAGTGGGACCAGACTCAGCGGTTTACCTCCACCTGAACCACAGAGGACATTCCTTTGAAGATGATGATGTGACATTTTGGACAGAGAGGATGGTTGGTTTGAGAGAGGAGTGAAGGAGGACATTTATGTTCATGTAGAGAGACCTTCCCTCAACAGAAATGGAGTCTCAGATACAGTCTACCCACCACCTATAGTGCCCTGCTGTCTTCCCTTCCAAAGACATTTGGGGATAGGTCCTGCATCCAACTATGCACTATGAATTTGAACTGCTCCCTTCAGGATGGAGATATCGGGTTCCTAGAGCCTCTAAGAACATATACAAGAAAACTCTCATCCCAACCGCTGTTTCTTTGTTGAACTCTTGAGGATTTTAGATTTAGACTGATGATGATTACCTTCTGTGTTGAAGATCAAATGTTTTATTTTATTTTGCCATTCACTTAATTTAAATTTGTGTGCCAGTCTGGTGTCTTTGTCTAGTTAATGTGTTGGTTTTACATTGTACCACTTGTGAGGCCAAAGACAAATTTCCACCTCGGTGGACAATAAAGTTATTCTTCTTCTTCTATTCTTCAAACCAGGGGACCATTGAAAATTAGAAGTTAAAATTTGTTGTTTGAAATTTGTTCATTGTTTTAAATTTGAATGATGCATTTCATCCTGCGCATTATTGAAAAACAAATTTGAATAATATCTGTTTGATTTGAATTGAATGTTAGTTGTTTGGACACCATAGTTACTGTAGTTACTGGAGGTTTAACCTTCTGTGCTTTCATTTCTGACTGACGAAGCCATCTGGATGGACGATGAAACGTTTCAGAATTAAAAAACTTGAATCTAGTTGACTTGACTGAGTTTTCTACAACTTATCTACCGCCTGGATGACTGAGAACCTTCACCAAAACATGCTAACCTTTAACGTCTTATCTGAAGACGTGTTAGGTAAGATTAATGTTTGTCTCGTCCTTTTAACAGCATCTGTTTGACTTCCTAATCAACCTAGTTTACAATTTTTACATCAATCAACATATCAGTACATTGCTCTGTAGTTAGTTTGTAAGTTGTGTGGATCATGTTCAGATCACAAATGAACCACTTCAAAGTTAGCTTAGAATCGGATTGAGACCATCTCTTTAAAAACAAGTCTCTGTGGTTGTTTTTGTCCAAACCCAAGTGTTATTGCTGTGTTCAAACCCGCCAAAATGAACAGTACCAAAAACGAATGCTAGCCAAACCACGCAGGATTTTCAAGGTCTGCATGGATTTGACAGTGATAATACATCTAAATCACATTTAAATGCAGTGTCAAGGCTAATTTTGTGATTTAACCTACATTTTTTAAAATCCTAACTACTGGAGGTCTATATTTGGTCATTTCCGGCAACCTTTTTCCTATTTTAGCAGTTTTTTCTTCTGTTTGATTCCAGATTATTGTGTCATTCCCACAGTTGCTGACCCACTAATAGTCAACAGCAGCACCGCTCATCATGTGTCACGGCTACTAGAGCACCAATCAACTGCCAGCTTGTCTGATGACATCACAGGTCAAGAGGGCTGCCATTAAGGCCTCTGCCTTTACCATGGCAACGCTGAATGTGCTGCCATGGTGGTGGTGGCGGGAGAGAGTTTACTGGCAGTGTGTGTTTGTGTGTGTTATTCAATGTTGTCTGGAACTCTGGTTGAGTCAGCCACTACCCACAAGGCACTGCAGCACCAGGAGGATAAAGGAAGTACTGTGTGTCAATGTTTGACACACACTTGATCAAACGCACATACACACAGACCTCCTAGTTGCTTGCTAAGCCAACTGACCTTTACGCAGGCCACCCACAGCCGACCCTTCGACCATGTGACACAGTGGGAGGCCGAAACTACCACACTGTCCCCACAGAGAGAAAGAGAGAGAGAGAGAGAGAGAGAGAGAGAGAGAGACTCCACTCAACTCCACCCATTATTGTTTTACAGCAACAGGATTTCAGAGAATACGACCAGGCAGAAGAACCTGATCAGACCTGAACCTGAACACGATGACCTGAATCATCCACAGGACACGTGAACTTTATAGGTTCAAGTTCAAGGTTCAAGGTTCTTTATTTGTCACATACACATCATACACATTGTGTTAATGGCAGTGAAATGTTTTCTGTTGTGACTCGGTCCACTGTGCAAAATATACAAAGCTAAAGATAAAAAATGGGATAAAATAAGGATAACGGATAAAAATATACAAGGCTAAGGATAAAATATACCAAGTTATAATATACAGACAAAACATATACAAGTCAAGGGTAAAAATTAGGATGAAAATAAGGATAAAGGATAGAATATACAAAGCTAAGGATGAAATATACAAAGTTAAAGTGCAAAATATACAAATAAAAATACAAAGTTAAAATGGAAATGGTAAAAAAAAAAAAAAAANAAAAAAAAAAAAAAAAGATATATGTACATACATGTGTCTCTGCAAAGTGTGGCCTGTTTGATCATGTCTGTGTATTATGTGGGGCCGGGTGTCAGGGAGGGGGCTGCATGTGTATTTAACACTCGGATTGTCTGGGGGAAGAAGCTCTTTCTGAGTCTTTCGGTGTTACTTCTCAGGATCTGGTAGCGTTTCCCTGATCGGGGCAAAGTGAAGAGAGCATGGCTAGGGTGACAATGTTCTTGGCCCTGGTCGTAGATCATAGATCGATAGACGCTTTCAGACTGCAGGAACCTTTTCAGGAACTCGGGATCTTCAGGCCCTTTCCTTTTGCACCGCAGGAACCAAAAACTAGAAGCCATTTTTAGTTCCTCTTCCAGGTTAGCTGCTCTCTGCTGGTTCACTTATCAGAAACAAGCTTCCACAGAGGGACAGCCGCCATTTTTAAATCTTCACATTTAGTTTTTTGTTGTTGTTAGAAGACTTTATTTTAAATTTAAAATGGAAGGTTACTAAAAACATTGACCTGCAGCTCTGTTCTAATACCAAAACATTACAAATTTATTATCAATTCCTGCTCTATACACCTGATCAGCTAAAGCAAGTGTGTGTGTATTTGATCAAGAGTTGCTGCCCTTGATTACAAGATCGGATTTCATCAACATCATCAATAATTTTTCATAATGTGTAGCCAATAAAATGTCCCAAATGAACAGAACTTTCCCGCACTTCTCCTCCTCATCTCCTCCATGAAGGACAAGGTGAGAGGAGGAGAGGGGAGGAGCAGAGGAGAAGGAGAAACCTTTGGGATCCACCCAAATACTCCTAATCCATCTGTTTTACTGCAGACTGTCAGGCAGAGAGAAATCCTGTTTTCTAGAAATATGCTGCTGAGTGAACTGCCAAACACTATTAATAGACACTAAGTTATATCACAGTAAGTTGCCCCTGTGTGTGTGTGTGTGTGTGTGTGTGTGTGTGTGTGTGTGTGTGTGTGTGTGTCAAACATGTATGTGTTGCCAAAAGCCTCGTTCCCATCCCTTGATCTAGAACAATGCGCTTCTGTCAGAGAGAGACAGAGCAACCATAGAAACTACGGGCCGCCTCATACACACACACACACACACACACAATACCCTCCCAACATCTACCCACTTATAAAACAGAGAAGTAGCACTTCTGCATCCAAAAATTAATAAAAGAAAATACACTTCCAACACAACATGGCCCTGAAGTTTATGTCACATCACACCTGTCAAGAAGCCAAAGATCTTTAGTTGCCGAGATGCGAACAGGCATCCTTCCTCTGAATGTGGAAGTCAGTAGATTTAAAAATATCCAGGAGGAAAGCAGAATGTGTGATTTGTTGGGTTGGGAGAGGTTGAGGATGAGACACATTTTCTTTTGTACTGCAACTTATTATGATGATTTCAGAAGATTAATGTTTGATGAAATGTTTGACCAANCTTTTGTACTGCAACTTATTATGATGATTTCAGAAGATTAATGTTTGATGAAATGTTTGACCAAGATCCAGAGAGATTTTGGTGGACTGATTAAAGAAAAATGGAATGGCTATTTGGTTTTGGGGTTTTTAAGTTGGCTAATTTTGTTTCTAAAGCTTGGAAGAGAAGGCATGATGGTTCATTTTATTAAAGTGTTTAATGGATAAGAAATTCTTAACGTTCTTTTTTTAAAATTTTATTTTATTAGGATAAACCCCTTGAAGATGTGTCATCGTGTTTTCGAGGAGGTCCCAACATGCTACATACATCACAAATCACACAGCCTGTACATGTTTTTTATGATGGTGGGGGAAACCGGAGCACCCGGAGGAAACCCACGCAAGCACAGGGAGAACACGCAAACTCCACTCTCTTTGATGAAATATCACAAAGAGTATCTGTATATATAGATGTATTTTATCTGGCATGTATAAATGTGTGCTGGGTGTATACATACCCATGACACTTAAATAAAAATTTATTCATTCATTCATTCTAATAGGAGTTTAAATTTTGACTCCAAGCACAAACGCACATTTCCACAAACAGGATTCCGTCCCATGAATAATAATGAGTGTCCAACTATGCCAGAGGTCACGTCCACGCTCCACTCCCCACAGCTTTCCCAGCCAACCCCCTCATTAGAGAAATGTTTGTCCCAGTTGGGAAGGTGGAACGGGTGAGAAAATGTGAAGGNCAACCCCCTCATTAGAGAAATGTTTGTCCCAGTTGGGAAGGTGGAACGGGTGAGAAAATGTGAAGGAAAACAGGGAGGAAGGGAGGGAGGAGGGGTTATGGCGAAGCTGTTAAAGAAACTTTGGATGTCTGAGAGACGCTGAAGACTAATTGCGGTCGCCTACTTTCTTGCCAAATTTTTCTCGCACAAAAGGCTGCAAACTTTTTTCAGTAGTGAGAGAAATTCTCCTGAAAATGCGAGTCCGGTTTGAAAACGACTGCTGCGCGGCTTTCTTAATGCAGCTAATGCGTCTTCTTTCTGTTGGGAGGCCACGTTCCTGCTCCGTCATATTCATCACAACACACACAAACAAACACACACTCAGCATTTTGCATTGTGCTCACGGAATTGGGCAGCTTGGCGAAATGTGTTTACCTTTCAGAGAAGGCACAGCAGTGAAGTGAAATATGAAAAATGTAGTGAAGTGCAGAGCGCCAAACATTTACATCCAGCAATTTATGGTGACAAAATTAAATGAAACTGTCCGTTTTATGTGGACAGCAGCAGTTCAATCATTTCTCCTTTCTGTAGAAGAAGATTAGAAATTTAGGTCAGCACATGTTCTAGTCTTCTCAGAGAAAAAAGAAAGAAAGAAAGAAAGAAAGAAAGAAAGAAAGAAAGAAAGAAAAGGTTTGTTCTTTGGTTGCAGCTTGGCAGTATTGTCATTCATTTTCAGTAACGTTTTTAAAGTCAGAATTTTAATGAAATATTGTGAAGAAAACTCGTGCAAACATGACTAGAAACTTTAGCCTGAGAAAATTTAAGCATCTGCAAAATAAATGAGGAGGAATTGAGGACGCTTGGATTTATTACAGAGTTTAAAAAGTAAAAATGTAGGTTAAATATGTATATGTCAATACTGATTTATTGGGATATTATATTGATTTCTACTTCTTTTTCCATTGATTGATTGCCACTTCCTGAGATAACTCATTGAATGAACGTCTCTCTCTCTCTCTCTCTCTCTCTCTCTCTCTGTGCTAATTAATAGAGCCATGANATGAACGTCTCTCTCTCTCTCTCTCTCTCTCTCTCTCTCTGTGCTAATTAATAGAGCCATGAACGCAGCATTGTTTAAAGGTGCATAATGAAGCAAACCTTCTGGTCACGTGACTGATGTCTGACATCATGTAGCATTAGCATCAACGTTTAGTGCTAACATTCTCTGCATGTTGCCAACTCACAAGCAAACATGCAACGGGTCTCACTTTTCTCACTTATTTCCAGAGGTGGGCCGTTGATTGTCAGAATCAGAAAATTATATTTTTATAATTTCATATATATTTTAATTAATGCTATATGTATTTTACAAAGTTTGTTCCCATCAGTCTATTATTAATGTCATTTCATTGCTATTCTCTCCCTCAGTTGTGCTGCTTCCAGTGCAGCTCATATAAATTAGAGCTTTTATCCAAACAGATTTTTCACCTGCGCTGTCTCCGGGTAAAAAAAAAAAAAAAAATCTAGCCTGAGGCCTTCATAATTTCAAGTGAATCCCCTCTGCTGCTGAAACAAATGGGATGATGTTGTTGATTGTCATATTCTTTAACCAATCAGATTTTGAGTTTGACAGGGTGGGCATATTCTTTGACACGCTGGAGCCTTCTAGCTGGCCTAGCCTACGTCAGCATTCAGTTAGCTAACTGAAGTAAAACCAGCTAGCACACAATGTAGCAATATCTAAGATTTATTTAAACTTTCTTTTGTGATGTTTAGATTTTTAGATGTAGTGCTTTAGATTTTTTATTTAGATTTTTATTTAGCCCTGTTGTTTTTTAACACACAATGGCTGAAGAAAGAGAAGAAATTGATTTACTGGCAAAGCCTTTTTCCAGAAGGAGCTTTCTAGAAAAGCTGGAAATACTGTACAACCATGTCATTGAACTCTTTATAAAGAAAGAAAGGAGGATGGACTTTGTCTTCAANAAATACTGTACAACCATGTCATTGAACTCTTTATAAAGAAAGAAAGGAGGATGGACTTTGTCTTCAAGTGATGAGCAGCTTTGGTAAGGTATTTTTGCTTGCTTGCTGGTCGTATGAGTAAATGTGACTGGTTGTTGTTTGTTCTTGTTTCTTTGGTAATGACATTGATTTTGGGCTATGCGGTGCTTATTTGTGATGCAGCATCCTGTCATAACGTGTAATAACAGTACATACTTAATGGTTTCAGTCACCATGTATTCATGTCTCTGCAATTAGGTGTGTTGTAACTCTCATAGCTGTTGAGCCTCATGTTAAATCACTGTATTCCACTTGATAAAGGTTACTATCACTGTCAATATGCAGTGGCTATGATGCATGATAACAGCCTATAGCTCTAGTGTCACGCTGAGGTTATTCGAAGGCAGTTTAATTGCGGAAGGATAGCATTGAAGGCCTAGGTGTAAAATACATGGCCCACCACTGCTTATTTCTCACCACTGAACCAGAGGCTCTTATAAATCACCAATATCGTAAGCTAACTCTGAGCTACGGGGCAAAGGTCAAGAAAAACTTTCCATTATTGCTTCTGCGAGAGAAAACCTGCATGGCCCAGATCTGACTGCATCAGCTCTCAGCTGATGCTTCAGGATAAAGTGAGCATACTTTTTAAAATCTCAGGTGTGATGAAAAGAGAACTTGGTAGCCTTTTAATAATCGAGTCTCACAGCAAAGAGAGAGTCTCCTCCCCTCTCTCTCCCCAGCCTTCACAGCTCCAGCATCTCCATCAACAAGTCAATAGAGGCTCTGGCTCGCCGAGACATTAGCTAGGAAGCTATAGAGGTGAGCAGGGCTTATTATAAGCCTCTTAGTGATTCTGCAGGAGGTGAAGAAATGGTCTCTGTTCAGGGAATCAATCCCTGGGTAATTATCTAGCCACACTGCAGGCTGCTGTGGAGGATTCAGACGAGGCTGAGGCTGCGAAGGCTAGTGAGCTGCAGTTCAATAAGAGCCTTTTAGGAAAGCCCATTGTCTCAGACTTAAGAGAGGGGAGCAGACTGATAATGATTATGATGATGATGATAAATGCACGGCCAGTAATCAAGTGGTGTTTGACAGATGCAAGTGCACAGCAGGGCTCATCAGAATTTAGCTGTGCACAGGCAGCCAATCTATATCCTGTTCAGGGTCGCTTTCCCAGCATTCATGAGCGAGAGGCAGCGAAACAGCCTGGACAGACACCAGGCATACATAAAAAATGTATTTTACATGGTGTTTCATCCATTCAGTTTCAACCCTTTCTGATGTGAGCAACGAACTCTCCACACAAAATGTCAATGTTTGACAATTCCACAAAATCTGGGTTACGTTCAGTGCTAACATTGTTAAAGTTTTAATGCTAACTGATTATGCTCCTACATTTTGCAAACTACTCAACTGTTAAGTTGAGCAGTTTGCAAAATTATACTCTATCAAAACATTTTGATAGAGTATAATTTAAAGGACCATACCACTGATTTTGCATGTTTGAGCCCAATAAATAATACCCACATACATGTTTTTTAGGCTTTGTGTTATTTTGCCAAATCAACAATTTTTTAAAAAATCAAATGTTCAGATGATACACCCACCTTGTTTTGCCTGATAACACTTACAATTGTAGCGATCATTGTGATTTCTCAGCTTCTCCTGCAACTATATTCCCTGGTGCATTTTCTCCTGGGTAGCTCTGGATTGAAATTCATGTTGAAAAGCTAAAATTACATTACTTTGCCAAAAAAAATAAAAAATAAAAAAAAAATGTAGAGATGTTTTGTTCACCGTAATGGATACGTACATATCTCAACCATGTTTCAAGTCTCTACAAGTTGATTAAAATAGCATACTGGAATGAAACGAAACCAATGGCAGTCTGGAAGGTAGGAAAAACAATTCTAAAATTTACCACTGTAGTAGTATGCTTTATAAAATGAATTGTAGTAATGTAACATATGTGGGGTTGTTATTTGGGCTCAAACATGCAAAACTAGTGGTCTGCTCCTTTAACCCAAGCTGAAAATCTTGTTTTTACTGACCTCTTCTGGCCACGCCCAGCATCGCTGCTGTTGCACCTGTAGCCACACCCAACAGTGATGTCATCATTCTGGGTCTGTGAAGTCCTTTGAGACATTGGATGTGATACTGGGCAATACAAATAAACTCGACTAGACTTGACTTGACTTGGTCTTGGTGAACCAAACCCAACGTGAAAGCAACTCCCCTCTTTCTGTGATCCAAAGAAGCACCAGAACAACAAAAGTTCATAGGCCAAATTAGTGGAAGAGGAAGTTATAAGCTTCAGATTAGATAAACTGGAAACTATAGCCACAGGCTAAAGCGAGTATAGAGAATGAATGGACGGACCATCTTAACACTCAGCTGTCTCCGTTACATGATTAACAAATATCTCCTCTCTCAGGTCAGACCCAAATATTTGCTTTTCTGTGATGGGTGGCAGATGTTTTAGGCAGGAATAGACTCTGACAGAGTGCCCTCAAGAGATACAGGTGCAAAAAAAGAATAACAAGGAAATGGTTTTCAAGGATGGACCGTCTTACAGATCGGAGGTTGCTAGTTCAGTTGCCAGTGCTACTAAATTTAAGCATCTGCAGTACCTATGAGGCTATAGGTTCATGCTTAAAAAAAATAAATCAGTGTGGCTTTATTTGGTCAGTTAAATAATAAAAAAATATGTTAATTGTGACGTGAGTAATTATTGTTATGGCAGTTTATCAGATGTTGGTGGTTAAATGATTTTAATAAGCTTAATTAATAGGCAAACAGGCAGACAGACCCGTAAGCAGACAGCTAGTTGGACAGATAAAGAGAAAGTAAGAAAGGCAGAAGGACAGAAAGACAGGCGCATAGCTGAAGCCTTGCCACTCTGACATCTGGGAAGCTATTTGCAACAACGCACATGGAGAGTGCTATGAAAAAAAAAAAGCTAAAAGAGAGAAACTAGATAAAGTAAAAGCACTCTTTCATATGAAATCAAGAGTTTAGGGGGCAGAGTTCAGCCATAAGTGGCGCTGCTACAACATGGCGCAGAGAAAAAATTAATTTCACATTCTTTAATTTTCAGAATAAAATGGCCAGCCATTTCAGGTCGAATAATTGTTTGAACCAATGATTTTATCATTAATCCGACAGCGGCCTCCGAGAGCTGGGGGTCACACCGGAGGTTGATTAGGTACGAGGCTGCACAAAGAGCCCTGCAGTCGATGCCATTGAAAAGGAGCAAGTCATTTAGATTGTGAATTGGTCCCGGGGCTGCGAGGCTTGCTCCATTACAGGCCATTTTCAATTTCAGCCTCACAATAAACATCAAGCCGGGCCAAGGAAATTACAGCATCTTGGAGATGTAGCCGAGCAGATAGGTAGGTACTGACAAGATGACACGACTGGAGGGAGAGGAGGGGCGGGTAATGGTACGGGCTGGAGAAAGAGAAAGAGCAGAGAGATTATCTAAAGAGGAAAAGTGGAAAGCAGAGAGAGAAGAGTCCAACCTCGCTGACTCTGTCGCTATTTTACATACAAGGGTATAAAAACTGAAAAAACAAACTGAGGAAAGTTCATCAAAACCCAAAGGAAAACTTTTGCTTATTTTCTATCCCTGCAGGTAGATTCTGTTGAGCTGATGAACAACAAGCATGCACAAAACAATGCTTTAATCAATCATTTTCATTCATTTTGCTTTCAACACTTAAATCTATTATGGTACAAGTCTTAAGTCAAATTTTAGACGTGAAAGCAATAAATTCAACAAGCCAGATGACAAAGCAATCTAATAAAATGAGGAATTCTAATCTAAAATGTTCCTTTCATTGTGTGTTTGTCATTGATTCAAGAAAAATGATCCATTCTGTGAAATCATGGTGCCAATCAGCTATTTAACAATCATCTAACTACCATAATTTGCTTAATGTTGCACTTTTTAATTACTCATGAAAGTGGAAAACAAATAACTACTTCTCTGTGCAATCAGACACTGATTCTCATTCGATTCCACAATCTGGAAACATTGTATTGAGTATCGTCAATACAAGGGAAATGTTTATATCCCAAATACTTCTATGGGCTTTTCATTACAACTTCAATTATATTCATTTAATTTGTGCTCAGTGGAAATAATTGCACTGCAAACAATGGTTTGTTTGCTTGAGGTGTACATGAAAATCCATACAAGGCTGAAATTAATAGGGAGATGTACATTTCATATAAAGGTACTGTTTCTGTGTACGCTCATGGACAATAATATATTTTTTAATACCTCCAACACATTGATGTATTCAAACACTTGAAGGACCATATGGTGGTTTTGTTTGTTTGAGCCCAATAAATATGACCTTCATACATGTTACATTACTGCCTTCCATTTTCCAAAATACATAATCATATATTAGTTTTATGTTGTTTTGCCAAGTCCCCTAATCTTTCAGAATCAAATACGTCCACTTTAAAATTCAACATTTTGCCTGCTAACATGCATCAAATGTAGAAGGAATGGCCATTTTAATTTCCCTGGTAAAAGCAGTTTTCTCCTGGGACTATATTCCCTGGCGGAGACATACATTTTCTTCCGTGTGACTCCCTGTCGAATCAATAAATTAAGTAAATTTGACAAACAGTAAGTGATAACAGCATGTTGTTTGCTCTGATGGATTACCGATTTCAACCACGTTTCAAGTCTCTACAAGTTGATAGCATAATGAAGTGAAACCAGTGGCAGTCTGGAAAGTAGGAAAAACAACTCTAAAATTTACCACACTAGTAAATATATATTGGAAAATGGTTGGCAGTAATTTAATGTGTACCTGTACACATTAAATTACTGCTCATATTTATTGGGCTAAAACGTGTAAAACCACCAGTAGGTTCCTTTAAAATCACAGTTCATGTGGTGATTGTGATCTTTGCAAAGAAAACAAGCCTAATTCACCATCCATATCTGATTCATTTTTATTATTCTTCTTATGTCACATAATCCATGTATTTTGTTTGCAAATGATTTAACATTTATTTGAAATTACCCATATTTACAGTGTTATGGAGCATTTTACTAGATAGATGAAAGTGTAACTTCTTAATCATGGGCAACATGGCAGCAGCATTAAGGAAATAGTGTTTTGACAGAATATTCCTTTAATGAGTCATCAAATTGCCAAATAATACACAGTTTTGCATTTGTGTCAAAATAAAGAGAATAGTTTGACAGTAGTTTAATGTATCTTGTTTCCACACGATATAATTTTATTTCATGCTGTAGGAATATGAAAGAGGAGCAGCTAAACAAAAACCAAGGTGGCAAACCCTCTCTGTGATGTATTAAGAACATTAAGCACCAGAGTTTTTTCTCCATCTGCGGCAGAAAATCAATGGTCGCGGCCAGTGAGGACAGTCTGGAGCTAATTTTACCCCGCATTTTCTCTGGCGGCTAATCCCGCAGCCAGGAGCTAAACCAGGGAGAGCAAGACCGAGGAAGAGGAGAGGAGAAGAAAAGGAAGAGAGATCTGCCTTCCTAAATGAATATTATCAGCATGAAAACAAAGTGACTACCTGAACAAAGTCTATTTTACAGAACCACTTCATAGATTTCACCCTGAGCACGCTCTCTCCCTCTTTCTCCTCTCCCTATGTTTATATACGAGGGAAGTTACATGCAGACAGTCAGACACACGCATGCAGAAACTGTAAGGGAAGAAAACTCGATCAAGAAGCTCCTTGACAAAAGCAATTTGAAGACCAAAGAGAAGCCATCATATGCTTCCAATGAATATTCACAATATCTATTTCCTAGGATTATAAAACTTGGTGAGGACATCAATAGACCTAAACAATCATATTGAGCTCGAAGTCAAGTAATTAAAGTCAAACCATTTCTTAAATATAAAGGTTATTTCCAGACTAACAGCTGTTTGGCCATAATAACCAATAATACAACAAGTCGTATGTTGTGGATCAAGCAATATGAACAAGATTTTAAAGACTGTCCTAACCCACTGAAATGAAGAAAAAAGTATTAAACAGATTTATATTGTCTTTAAGGAGTCTAGTTTTGAAATATCTGCAATGCTTTATTATGTAAAAAAAAACACATTGATCCACTTCTTCCCTCCTTTGTCGCAGCACTGCTGTACAAACTGAGTGAAAACAGTGAGGAAATTGTCTAATTTCTCCCCCTCCTGAAAAAGCTCTGTCCTGATTGGCCAGCTGCAACAGCCACAGACAAGACGGTGAAAGACTCGTTCACTAGACTCGTACTTGGTGGGCATGTCTAACTAACCAGGTGTACAGGCAGGTAAATTCAAATAAGCATGTTACAGAAGTAAAGGACCAATCAAAAACCAAGCTTTCAGGACAGTTCAGGACCTTTGTGTTTGACTGGATGCATTTCTACAGGACAGCAATTTTTACAACTTTGATGAACTCGCTACTATATTACTCTATAAAAATGAGGGAAAAAACAAAAATGCTGCAGCTTCATTTATGCTGCAACTGTCACTGAACTTCCTTCACAAACGTCCTTGAAACTATTAAATTCTGAGTTTTTCTACTGAAACAGAATTAGATAAGCTTTTTGCAAATCTGTCAGAAATCTGTTTATTAGATCTGAGCCACAGCATATAAAAAATGAAAAAGGAGAATGTAGTGTGGGATAGTTTGAGTGTGTGTGTGTGTGTGTGTGTGTGTGTGTNGCTGTTTTAGTCATTAGGGAAATGAAGTGAGGGGTGAAATCTACTGAGGGAGATGGATTTCTATAGAGTCATGGTACATGCCCTATCACAGCATGCACAACACACACACACACACACACACACACATCAAATCTTTCTGCTCTGCTACTGATCCATTCTGAACTGGAGAACAACACATTTAAGTCAGTTGAAGCATCATGGGAGAGTGTGTCTGTCATTCTGTACATATGTGCACGTTTGTCCATGATTGTGTTTATAAGCATGTTTGTCAAGTACAAAATTGTAGCGAAACTATGGCAACCAAAAACGAAAAGATCTAAAGAGCTCATAACATGCATCAAATCCATCATTTGGGACAGGGCTAGAGGTTGATGAAAACTACCACCTGTGTTCACCTGTGGAGCACCAGATCCATCAAAAAACACAGGAACCCAAACCGTCATAGCATTTTTAGTTTTTAATCACCATCTTAGTTTTTAAATCACCAATAAAGTCACACACTTTGGACTTGACACAGCAACTTATGAAATGATATAGTGAAAAAACAACGTGCGGCCTTTAACCTGTTAAAGCCACATGGGCAACCTGCAAAAATGAGTGACCACCCATCACTGATCTTCTCCTTTCTGAACATCTAAAACCCCTGACTGGCTGCTTCACCTCTCCCTTTAATATGAGGATGATACGGGGTGAAAAAGGAA
>VXCM01001100.1:0-13278 GCA_014773175.1 Lucifuga dentata
ATCTCCTTCAGATTACATCGTCTATACAAGATGTAGTCCACCTGTGTGCTCCTACCTCCGCTCTGACGGTAAATATGTAGATAAAAAGTCTAAAGAAAAATGTACATATAAATATATAGAATCTTCTGAGATCTTCGTGTATATTCATATATATATATATATATAAACATACATATGTGTATATACATATAGAGTATATATGTATAGATAGATAGATAGATAGATAGATAGATAGATAGATAGATAGATAGATAGATAGATAGATACTTTGTGTATATAATTGCATGACAATTTGCAATATTTTATCTCCAAAACTCTTGTGTCATAATCTGAACCAAGGCATATTTTTGATCTATTCTTACACAAAATGAATTAATCTTTTAATATTATCCATGGTTCCATTTCATATGGAAGATATTATATCAGTTTCCATTAACATTATCAGTAGCATGTCACTTATGATTTTGATTTTCAGTTAAACCATAAAATGTAATAAAGAGCAACAAAGGTCAGCTGTGACAACAGCAGTTGTGGGAATTTGGGAAGCGGTAATTTCTAAACACAGGAAATGTAAATGTTTGACGGATGGCGTGTGTGTGTGGAGCCCCAGGCAATGTAGCATGTGCAATAACATGCATGTCACTGCATTCGCTCAATGAGTAATGAGTAACTCCCTAACCATTAAACATCATGCAAACCAGTTTCATGAAACTTGATTTACAACTCCACAGTACCTCTCTTCACACCCTNCCCCTTCTATGTCTTAGTCACTTTCATTCTCATCCATCCCTTTCTTCTGCCATCTAAACAAATTAGGGAGCAAATGAGGAGGGAGGAGTGATATGGGTGATGAGGCATGCCAGAGTATCAACAGATGACAAGCAACGCAGATGGGGGAAAGAAAGAAAGAAAGAAAGAAAGAAAGAAAGAAAGAAAGAAAGAAAGAGTGCGGTGAAATGAGAAAAGTATTCCCTGAAAACCCAGACTTGAAAAGGAATGATTAATGAGGCCAGATGTTAGGTGTTTTTTAGCATGAATCATCTTTTAGTATGAATCATTGCTTTCCCCATGACAAAGCAAAAATTGCCCCCATTCCCAAAACCCAGACACAGCAGGCAAATTACTTCCCAGACTCCAGACAATAGAAACAAATCCAGTACTTTTCTGGCTTTAGAAACTTTTTCATTGCCAAGTTTGGGCAGTAAACTGATGAAATATTTTCAGGATTTGTTTCACGCAGATACAACTTTACTATTCCAATCTATACCAAAGTATAACCCAGTATCCCATTAACAAGGCCTATCTGATGTTAAAATAAACAAAAAAGGAAAACTAGATGTTAATGAGCTGCTAAATGACTTCCTCTGATGTCAAAGCAAAATGGACATGTCAAACTTTAGCACAGGAACCGTGTGGTTACCGGGAATTCATGACTTCAGAACTTTCTGTAATTTTGGCATAATGTGTTTCTCTGCTTAGTTTTAATCTATTAGTGGTGTCTACTTCTGTGACACCCAAGTTGGCATTTCTCGCAGCAAAATTCTGTGGAAATCTACAGCCTTTCTCAAGGAAGTCACCCACATTCCAACAACTACAACTGCAAAGTTTGCCATGATACTCAAACAGTACATACTGCATCAGAACTTGCCATTTATCTATTGAATTTATAGATAAGTAACACATGTGTGGTAAATACAGTTTAAAACATCTAAGATGATATGACAGGATGGTGTGTTTTCTGAATGGCTTACTCAACATGCAATTGAGTAACTACCATAGTAATGTCTCTTCTGTGCAAACAATAAAAAAAAAGGCTAAAAATGGTAAATGAAACAACAATATTTGCATGGCCCTGCCCTTGCCAGCTGGTGCTATATTTAATAAATTACCCTCAGTGTCTCTTATATGGATTCAGTGCTTACTTGTCTGATCAAGAAGCATCTGGGCCATCAAATGTGTATAAATCTGTAACTTCTCAACGATGGTGTAAGAGCACAGCAAATCCTTTTGAGTTGCATTTACCTCAGCAATCTGACATCCTTTAAGAAATCAGACAAATCGATGCAACACAAGCAGGGTCAGCTTGTGCACCAGCAGTGTCCGCTTGGCATCCACGGTCGATTGAAACATGGAGTGGCAAAATGAACTGCCAAGTACACAGAATAAAGATAAAGCACAAAGGAAATGGCTGTTTCTCTATCAGACTCAAGCTTTTCCGTTCAGTGGTTGCTTAAGGCATTACACTGGCTTTGCTGGTCTTAAGATGATCTGTTTTGCTAATAAACCACGACCAAAATGGGTCAGCCGTAAAGCATACAATGAAACTGTTGTTAACTTCTCATGTCAGAAAACTTGATTTAAATCCGAAGTGAAGCTCTACCACCCTAATGCAACTTCCGGCAGTAATAAAACATAAGAGAACCTAATGCACATAACCAGGAAGCTGCCAGGTCTCAGTTGTGTGTGTGACTTGAGTCCTTGCCAGCAGAGGCCATCCATAATTAACCCCGCACTGTCAAGTCAAGGCAGCAGTCATAACATGTCCTTACAAGTCATTCTAACCCTTTTCCCTGTGTCGGTTTCGCTGCTGTCAACTCGCCGCCCGCATCTATCGTTCTGTGCAGAGGGACTGCTGTGAGAAAGGGTGAGGGAGGCTTTGATCTGCTACATTTCCTTCACAGAGACTCTCTCAAAGGCTTTGGATAGCAAATGACATTCAAAACAGAGCATAAAAAATGGGTTTTTTATTTGTTTTGGTGAGGGTAATTTTTGGGATTTATTTCATGTTATTATAGAACCATCGGGCTGTTTTGCTTTAGGGAAATCATATAGTGTCACTATCAACACCTGTTGCTATCAGCATCACTTTCTTCTCTCATCTCTGTCATCATATTCCTCTCTCACTTCTCTCTCTCTTTCTCTTTCACACAATTTCTCTATACCTTTGTATGAATGAAGGTTTTATTAATTCCAGAGATGGAGAAAATTGGCAATTAAAATGTATGAATCAAAGCAGAGAAAAGACAGAGATATAGGGAGAGCGACTGACTGAGTCAAAGGGTCAGACAGGCTAAGTCAGAGAGAAATGGAAAGAGAATTTATAAGAAAACGAAAAAGAGACTGATTAAAAAGTGAAAAAAAAGGTTGATTAATGTATCTTTGACTAGAATCTGAAAAAAGAGCTGATCAGATCCCTGAGAGAAATAAAAGACAGGCAAACAGCAAGAGATTGAGAGCCAAATCAGAGACAAGAGGAGCCATATGAACACATAGACAGAGAATGAAAGATTGAAAGCTTGATTTGTCTCAAACTAAAAACTGTAATACTTGCAGTAAAGAAAAGAAAGAAAGAAAGAAAGAAAGAAAGAAAGAAAGAAAAAGAAAAGTCTAAAGGCACATTTGGATCAAACNAAAGAAAGAAAGAAAGAAAGAAAGAAAGAAAGAAAAAGAAAAGTCTAAAGGCACATTTGGATCAAACATTTGAAAAAAAATTAGGAACTACTTTACTCTGAACTATTCAGTAGGAATCATGTAGTTCCTTCAGCAAGTTCCTCACTTGCATTCTCATTGCACTTCAAGTACCATGAACAATTTAGGGAAATTATAGAAAGCGATACCTACACTGGGATAATTGCGTCATTTTGACAAACAAATACCAACTTACCTTCTAGTGATAATTTTCCTGCCTGAGGCCAACAAAACAGCCTCACACAAACCCCTCTGGGTCTCTCATGCTGATGGTGTCAGAGGATGTTGGTCCAAAGTTAGCACTGTGTTTCATTATTAGAATTTTTTTTTTCACTCAGCATTACTTCAAATTATTAGCAATTCCTAGTTCTGATAAACATAGCAGTGTACAAAAACGAGCTAATGTGAGTATTTCAAAACAGCACTTGTCTACCTGGGAAAGTACTGTGTTTCTGACCAATCAGTGATGTTCAGTCTGTTAAGGTAAAAATGGTTCCTGGTTCCTTGGTGCAAAGTTCCTGTTAAAGTTCATGAAAGAGTTCTTGTGATACAAAAGGGGCTTGAACTAATCAAATTTGGCATTTTTAGATGCAGTGTTGCATAGGTTAAAAAAATAATAATAATGATAAAATAAATATATTTGCAATTTTACCAACTTTGTTTGCTGCCTTCATTCATGCCAGCCTACTGTATCCAAGGGTGTAGGTTTGGTTTCAGCATTGGTATGGACATTTTTTTTTTTTTTTCAGATGACCAACATGCACAGTTGTGTGTGCACTTGTTGTGTGTTATGCTTTTCTATGTCATACACACATACAAAGAACTTGATTGTGTAAAATATTTGTTTTGTTAATTTATGCATTTTATTCATTATTTGTGCAAATTTATTATTTATGAACAAGACTTGTATTGTTTTTTCTCATTCCTCCTATCGCAGGCTCCCTAATGGCTCAGACACAGGAATCTGTTTTCGTGAGAGATGTGATCAATGAATGAAATTATTTAAAACAGTAGCCATTTAAAAACATGTTAAAAGATTTTTGAATATTTTGTTTAACCACTAAAACAAAATCATTTGCTAGCATATAACAGCTGACAAAACAACAAAAAGCCAATAACGCTTCCAACAGGCTGCTCACTGCTGGCATTAAACCGTGACATTCAGCTGACCAAAACACACTAAAATATGAATAAATCTGCATTCTTACCAACATTGTGAAGATAATTTCCTAAAAAAGATTAGTTTTTGTCTCTATTATTCCATTTTAGACAAAAATCCTCTGCAACAGTATACTGAACTACCAAAAGCAGCCAATCAGAACGCTCATCATAACTTTTTACAAGTTTTGAATTAATTGACAAGGATTTCATCCAATAGGAAAAATGTAGCATCAAAATGACCAGTCACATGGCTCGGCGGGTGGTCTTTTCACTATGCCTATAACAGCTCACCTGAGCCCTGATTCTCCACCTGCAGTGTCAAACTGCTGCTACCAGGATTTTCCTGATAAAATGAATTTAAATCTCACATTAATTGAGTGATTTAGTTCTATCTAGCAAAGACTATTTAAATGCATACGTGAATATAGTGAACTGCTGCAGCCTTATGAACCATCTCGAGCTCTATGATCCCAAAATGTCAGCTTACTATCAGTTCCGAGAGTGAACAAGAAGTCAGCAGGATCTCGGGCTTTCTCTCATGCTCCTATTTTGTGGTTAAGACAATTGAACTCACTTGACTCTTTTAAATCCAAATTAAAAACGTATCTTTTTACATTGTTTTTTAACAAGTTGAGTAAGTGGAATCTTTCCACTATAAAGTATGATTATACTTTGTTTTAACCTACTTCATGGTGTTTAACTATCGTTATCATTGTGTATGTTATGCACTGCTCCTGCTGTGTGTTGGTTTGGATTGTGAAGCCCATTGAGACTTTGTGATATTGGGCTATATAAATAAACTTGAACTTGAATACAATAAATATTTCAAACAGTCAAGCTCTTTGTATGTGTGTATGAAATAGAAAAACATAGAGACAAGTAAACACACACGACTGAATGTGTCATGTCCTGACCAATGTTAAAACCAAGCACTCACTGAATTCTGTGATGTTTGATCATTTAAACTATAATTATTTACCACTTCAGATTCACTGCTTTAAATTGCTGTCATAGACACATCTCAGACAGCAGACAGATGTGCAGCTTGATTGCAGGTTGCCAGATCGGCAGGTATCACAGAACGCACTGCCATCCAGTCAAAACAGCTGCTTTTTACAGAAAATACACAAACCTGGCAGCTCTGCATAGATCTGACCCACTGGAGTTTAAGCAACAAGATCATTTGAGATCATTATTAATTGCCCCTACCAATTATAAATATTGGTAGAGGCAGCTCAATATTGGTAGACACATCCCTACCGTCCCTCCTGTCCCTACCTAAATCTATGATCCTCATGCAAAATCCAAGTTACCAGCAGCACAAACTTAGAGTGGACAGAGATGTTCCAGAAGCTAGTACAGTGATAACTAGGTTAGAGTTCAAAGGGGAGCATGGGAGGCTTTACTCTGATCTTCGGTAACAGAGTCAAAACATTAATATTCACCCTGCACAGGCAGGATTTATCTCTGGCTCATACAGTTATCAGTTTTGGGCAGCATACTATACATACAACATGCCTTATACTTCAGGAGGTTTTTATGTATGTATGGTGATAAACATTTGACAACAAATAATGAAGAGAGATCTACACAACTGGTATGTTCTCCACACCCACTAGCTCTATCAATGGGATTACTTGGGTCCATTTATCATTCCATATGAGTATGGCTTGCATGGGTAATTGTAAATTAAGTGGATTACTGTGCAGTAGCAGTCCCTGAGGGAATTAGAGAATCTCTGAATGGATTCAAAATCCTAACGTAGTGTAGCCAGCAGGTCCCACAGCAGCATCAGCCTTTCTGAAGCAACGATATCAGCATGAGCTCTTTTGAATGATCCTGTTTTAATATCAGTGCGACAGATTTAATGATACCCGTACTCATTATGTTTCAGCTCCCTGAAGTGGGCTGATGTTTCAAGTGATTGCCACATTCAGCTGCAAGTGTACTTAAGAATAGGTGTTTGATGGGAATCACTGAAGGTCTTTCATAAAGAGGAATGATTTCTGTCTATTCAGCCAAGACATAGTTTATTTCTTTAATCGCTAAGATGGAAAGTAAGTTAGTACACATTTTAAAGTACAAGTTAATTGCTCTTTCAGGGTTTTACATAACATGAAGCTACAAGATGCATTCTTTCTCCTGGCTTCAGTGGCCTTATACCATCCAAATCCCCAAATCAAAGTCCACCTCTAATTGCAGTAGAATACAAATGAGAAGACAGTGGCAGGGATTTCTGTTTTAATGAGAACAAAAACCTATCACCACATCTAACCTGAAACGCTTCATTTGCTGCTGCCTGCCAGCCAGCACTTCCCAGAAGAATTTTGGGGTTAAAATAGGAGAGTTTCAGCGCAGTTCTCTTAGAACCCTGACAACAAACGATGGCCTGCCTCCCACACCCCACGAACATTTAAACCCAGCTCAGTTCGCCCAAAGCAATCTCGCTCCTGAATTGAAAGGTCACTTTAAATAAATAAAGAATAGAGAGAGATCACTGGGCATCCCACACATGGACTGAGCAGCACTTTGAACTAAGCAGCACTTTGAAAGGATAGTCAAGACTACATCATTTAGCATTCAGTAGCCTGGAGCGTTCCATGAGACTGGCAGTCTGAAAACAGAAAGTCCAAGTCCAGATTGACTCCTACTCACTTGCTATGGCTACATCAGCCACATTGCTCTTTTAGCAAAACTTCAGGCCTGTTTGTCATGGCACCATTTGCTGTTATCGGCTATGAGACTATAATATTTTATAGAATTAAATCACTGCCTCAGGTTGAGAGGAGAGGCCAGGATTTAGACCAGCATGGATTACAATATGTTTATACTTTTCTCTCTCAACTTTTAACCTTTCAGAGTTTGCAGGAATAAGCACTGGGAAATAACAACACAGGTGACAACACTAAAGACTGGATATGAATACTTGAAAACTTTGTGTTATTTTCCAAATCATCTAAATAACAGCAGTATTGTGGAATGGAGGAACACACTCCCTGGGAGACAAGCAAGATTACACACTACATCAGTGCAACTCAATTCTCAGGTTTTATGAGGCCCTCTGTAAAGCCTTTAAAGAGTAAACTCTATTGGATTTGCGACTCGTTATTCACACCCCATCTAGACACACACACACACACACACACACACACACACACAAAAGCTCATAGTATCAAGAGAGTACAAAGCAAGTGGATGGACACAAGCACATTACTGCACCCCAGAGATATAATATTTTTTACTTGGCTTATTTGGGTGCTTGTGCACACCTTCTTGCATGCGGACACACACACCCTTTGTCAGCTCAGCCCTACCAGGAGCCCAGCTTGTTACATCATCCAACAGAGAGTTTATCAGCAACTGATCAGCACCAGGCTGAAGAACTCTCAAAGGCTGTTTTGTCTTCCCTTTGCCTGAAACTCTCTGAACCCACAGATTACCTTTCTGTTGTGGGTATTTGTTTACCTCGGCCTGAATTTGCAAGTATTTATCATGGCTGCCTGCCTTTGCTGGGAGGAAGTGCTTCACACTCATCTTATCTATGCCAGGGGAACCACAATAAGTCTTCAGGTAATCCACATCTTTGCTCTACTAACGTTTTATGACTTGTTTATTTAATCAATACATAAAACCACCAAGACTGTGTTTTCTGTTTTCACTAATAAATTCATCTTGATGACAAAATGTGTGTCCTTCTCAGGATATACAGGGTAAAGGGTGGACAACATGCATTTACACAAATTGAGTATTTGATGATGTTTAGAATTAGGTCAGTGCAAACTAATAGTCACATTTTGTAGGCCTTTTTAAAAATTTCTGACTCAAACTGCAGAAGATACTTTATCAATAATAAATAAGAAATCATCTGAGGCCTCTTCTTTGAAAGTAGGACACAAGATATGAAAGAAAAGGAAAGTATTTGTTAGTTATTTGTTGCCTTCTTCTGATGGTACAATATTTTCTGCTAGTCGTCATACTGAATTCACACACAAAAAAAGGTCACTGTACAGCACCTTAGTTAGTGGGAACATGGATGCTTTTAACCCCACTATGACATTTTGGCAGATTAAAGGGCATATCTAAGATAAAATTTTACTTGGTCAAGGTTAAAGGTTCCACATCTGGCCAGGCTTGGCTTCTCAGATATGAGACTAGCTACAGTCCTACAAAGGGACAAGACAATGTGTTTGGAAATGACAGTTTTTTTCTGGGATGAAAATATTAAAAATGTACACAAGGAAAGAAGAAAGTTCAACAGAAAGGATGAACATGTGAGGGGAAGCTCATTAGAACAACTCACTGACTCCCTCTTCTCACAAATGACTTGTGATGCACAAACCTCAGAACTCCAAAATATGAAGAACTCAGAACCCTGCATTGTCTTGACTTTATACACAGCTGGAGCAGTTACACACTTGTAACAATTCCAATTTATTTTTTATTCAATTTCAGTATTTTCATTACATTAAAAACCTGCATTCTTCAAGCGAAAACAACACTATTTAGAATACAGTACACAATCACCTTTGGTGAACACTATCCTAGTTTCAAGTGTAATTTAGCTGCCAGACATTTTTCCCATTAGAGGTACAAGCATTTGAGAAAAAAGTCCTCAGGCATAAACAAGAGCAAGCTTCTCCAGTGAGAGTAGAGTGCTGGTGAAGATGTGGCCATTCCATCGAGGCAGCCTCTGTGCAAATAGAACCTTTTTGATCCAGCATAAAGTGAATATTTAAAAAAAATTATTTTGCATGATAATTCAGTTCTGACATTTTACTTTTGACAGTCAAGAAAACATTCATGTGGACAAATTAATATCGAATTAAAGAGGACAACCACGAAGAGAGGAGAAGCCCTCTGGAACAGCACCCAGGCCTCTTCATCACCAGAATATTCTGACGATGAGCGCTGGCTAACCACAGGATCCTGGCCTGTCTCCCAGCCAGCCCTGCTAATTAGTTCCCCTCTTCTAAGCTAATTGGCCGATAAAAAACGAGGATGGCCTCTTCACCCAGACTGAGTGTTGTGCCACCAAATGGCAGTGGGAGGATTATGTGGGCTTATGAAGCATGGTGACACTCAGCATAACCACTCCTCTGCTATTAATTTCCTTGTCAAGCACATTGTTTATACTGTGTCACTTTCCTTTGTTAGTGAACTCGACTTTAGTCTTGGGTTGACTTCCAATGTTGGCATCATTCATTTGAACACCATTTCTGTATGCTATGTCAATGTTACAGCATGTTTGGCAAATTGTAACAGCATATCTGATTTTATTGGCTATATTTCTTTTTGCACTATGAGTTAGTGATGCTGTTTAGATGAAACCTGTCTGACAACTGAGCTTGCATTAAATCTAAGGAGCTGGTTTCAAAATAAATTTGATAAAGTTATTAATGTAGAAATGCTTCAACGAAAGAAAGAAAGAAAGAAAGAAAGAAAGAAAGAAAGAAAGAAAGAAAGAAAGAAAGAAAGAAAAGATTAGTGTGTGGAGTGTTTGGAGTGAAAAAATATTGTATCTCCAATTCTGGGGAGTTTTATGCTTTCATTGTCATGCTGTTACATCTGTTAAAGGATTATATGTTCCAGTACACTAGAATAAAGTCTGGCCAGCTTATAAGATAACTGAAAATATATATTTATTGAGCTAAATAAAAAAAGTTTGACATACAACGTTTTTATCTGACAACAGCAGTATTTTAAGAGTTTATCCTTTGTATTTCTGCATGAAGTCTGAAGAGTTCACATGAACATGGATTTCCTAAAAATACAAGGCAAATTTGGGGGTGGGGGTGTGACAATGTAAAATGTTGCCATTAACAGAAAAGAAGGTAGACTTAAAACAATCATTTTCATGCTTAAAATAAACCTTTTGTGTCAACATCAGTAATACAAAAATTTGAAGAATAAATACTGTACATTGAAAAAAAAAGTTTTTTTTTTCAAAGACTGTTAATGCCAGAATCAAGTGATTTCTAGTAAATATTTTATTGTGATTGGGGGAAGAAAAGTAAGGAATTAGTTTATTATCACCTTTGGTTATTACATGTTATCAGATGAGTTTATTAGTGAAGTTATTAGTTGAGTGAACAACATTTCACAATTCTCAGGGTTTGATACTGCACAAACTTCTCTTACGCGGAGCTCTCCGGTTATGAATGGGTGCATTCCCAGAAGTCCCGCCTCTTCCGGTCCCATCCACGAACCAATCAGAGGCGCCGCTGCGCGTGGACGGTACGTCACGTCAGCTGCCGTCGTGTCGGGATTGGAATGTAACCGACTAACAATCGGAACAACTGAGCACTGGTAATTGGACACTAGGATCAAGGAATCCTGTCTTTTTGAACATTTTCTCAGCTATTTACCCACGCTGAGGTTCGCGTTTGTTGTTCCCGTTTCGACCGGATAACTTCGCTCGCTGCCTGGCTCATCCGCAGATGAGGTTTTGATTGTATGTTTATCGTATGAGGTTATGTGGGGAGCTTGTAATAAATAAGAAGAGAAATGCAGGGATTCGTCAGGTTACAGTTGTACCGCTGAGCTGCTCCTGCGCTGCGACGCTCTGCCCGGTTTGTGCTTCTCTCCACACGGGACCATGGAGTGAGAAAAGAGAGGAATAAGACAAATTCACGCCGAGGCATTTGGATCTGAGAGGGGCGGCCACACCGACTGCTTTTCCACTCCCGGTCAGTGTGTTTCTGAGTTTAACATCCAAACCGGTGTGTACCTTTTCGCCTGTGAGAGCCTCAGGGACCCCTGCCGCTGTTTACGCGAGGGGAGAGAGTTTGGAGAAGGCTGTCGGATAGTTTTCCATTTGAATAGCCTCATAAAGGCAGCCTGGATGAGGGCGAGAAGAAGCGCAGGGAAGGAGATTCACGTATGATTGTGTACAGAGGGTCCGGGCAGCGCTGGTGTTATTTCGGTGCACCCAAGCCGCGGTAGCAATGGTGAAACTCTACAGAAGAGGGAGAAAGGGACAATACTTTTAAAGTCGCCCACATGCACTGGATCAATTGCTGGATTTGGGAACCGAATTCGCAGAAGGGGGGCTGGGGATCCTTGGAGGCTGCCGGAGGATGGAGCGGTGTAGCCGGTGTTGGTGAGAGNGGGGGGCTGGGGATCCTTGGAGGCTGCCGGAGGATGGAGCGGTGTAGCCGGTGTTGGTGAGAGCCAAACTTCGGGCCACTTTACATTTCGTATTCCTGAACCCGTCGCCGCTCTTCCCAGGACACATGCAGGCCAAAAAACGCTACCTGATCCTGCTCTCCGCCGGTGCATGTTTAGTGCTTCTCTTCTACCTCGGAGGAGTCCAACTTCCAGCGGCGAGCAGGAGCCGGCATGATCGCAGCCACAATGGGTACCGGCCGGACCAGCCCTGGCCTCACTTCTCGGACCCTTTATACCCTTTCCTGCCCTGGGATCACGCAGAGACCGAGGAGTATAACCTGCACATATCACCGAGGCAGAAGAGGGACGTCAACACCAGTGTTTACAAAGGCAAACGGTGCCGCATGGATTCATGCTTTGATTTCTCTCTGTGTAAAAGGAATGGATTCAAAGTTTATGTTTACCCGCAGCAGAAGGGAGAGAAGATTTCAGAGAGTTACCAGAATATTTTATCAACCATCGAGGGGTCCAGGTTTTACACCTCTGACCCCGGACAGGCTTGTCTGTTCGTTTTGAGTCTGGACACTCTGGACCGGGACCAGCTNCCTCTGACCCCGGACAGGCTTGTCTGTTCGTTTTGAGTCTGGACACTCTGGACCGGGACCAGCTGTCTCCGCAGTATGTCCACAACCTGAAGACCAAGGTTCAGAACCTGCCTCTGTGGAACGACGGCAGGAACCACCTCATATTTAACTTGTACTCGGGGACGTGGCCGGACTACACGGAAGACTTGGGCTTTGACATCGGTCAGGCCATGTTGGCCAAAGCCAGCATCAGCACCGAGAACTTCAGGCCCAACTTTGACGTATCCATCCCCCTCTTCTCCAAAGATCACCCGAAGACCGGCGGGGACAGGGGGTACCTCAAGTACAACTCAATCCCGCCTTTTAGGAAGTACATGCTGGTGTTCAAAGGAAAGCGCTACCTGACGGGTATCGGCTCGGACACCAGGAACGCCTTATATCACGTCCACAACGCCGAGGATGTGGTGCTGCTCACCACCTGCAAGCACGGCAAAGACTGGCAGAAGCACAAGGACGCCCGCTGCGACAAGGACAACGCCGAGTATGACAAGTAAGTGCAAATAACGGAAGTGGATGGAATAAAAGTTGCAAGCTGATCGCCTGTTTTACACTGATTTGAAAGTGTTTACGCGCAAAATCCGTGCCAAGCGCCAGCCATGTCCACAGCAGGACACCAAATGCGCATCTCTGTCACACTGTGAACGTGTGTTTTTTTTTATGCGTGCATGAGTGTGTCATAATACAAAATCCTGTCATATCCACTACCAGTCTTATACTGTGATGATCAGCAGTCGCTTTTAGGCTTGAAATTAAAAATTTTGACTTAGAAATCAGTGAAGTCACTCTTAAGTAAAACAGAACTGATAGAGAATTCACATCTTTTTTATTTATTAATGAGCATCCTTCCTCTCCCTCTTTTCACCTTCCTCCCTCTGAAGCATCCCAGACACCCCTCCCC